>JAGSMP010003839.1:0-11124 GCA_029286625.1 Parnassius orleans | reverse complement strand
AAAGGAATAAGTAGTTTGTAAAAATAGTATATCTTAATTATATAATAAAAAGCTGATAAAGGTTTTGTTTGTTTAATTTTATCCTCCTGTGCCAACCATATCAAAATATGTAGGTAAAATTTTGACAGCTCCTTAGAAGCTTTGTCTCTGTACTGTTTCTTTACTCATGAGGCACAGTTGCCATAAATGGCACGCTTGGCAGGCGAGTCGGTGACCGCAGTTATCGATTTCGGTCCGCTTTTAAGAATGCGATTTTTCAACAGGTCTCCAAGTTTTGAGGTCCTAGAAAGCCGTTCCGACTATTCCCGGTTGGACGCCCGGCCGTGTGTGTGTGTGTGTGCGTAAGTGCGTGCGCGCGTGCGTGCGAGCGTGCGTGCGTGCGTGCGTGTGTGCGTGTGTGTGTGTGTGTGTGTGTGTGTGTGTGTGTGTGTATAAAGCGTTTGGGATTTATTTGATCATTTTAAGTAGTTCCTCAGTCGTTTCATAATCTTGACTTAATAGCCATAGGGTTACCATCTTTTTGCATTTAAATTTAGGAATACTGTATAGGATAAATGGAATTTTTAGTTGTATAAATGAGAACCTAAAAACAGAAAAGTTATGTATAGCTACTTTTGTATGGTGCAATAGGACCAATTTACTTTTGTTTCTTTTATTTGTAAGAAGAGAAGGATCGTAATATAATCGAGAATGTTGTTTCATAATAGTGTGGTAATTAAACAAAGAGTGACTTTCAATAAGTAAGCGAGCGTGCGTGCGTGTATGTGCGTGCGTGCGTTCGTGCGTGCGTGCGTGCGTGCGTGCGTGCGTGCGTGCGCGCGTGTGTGTGTGTGTGTGTGTTCTGAAGGTCGAAATTTCCAGAACGAAAACGTTGAAACCAAAAACGTACCGTGCTTTCTTTTGCGACACCAGCGCCGTACACATCATTAATCCTTCCAGGTGTTTCTGCAGCACCGGTGCCACGGTAGAACTCGTACTCGTAAATATACCGATATTTCATGTTTTCCATTGTGCGGTAATAAGCGACGCCAAAGAAAAAAATAATGAGGAAAAAACAAATGAATGACTGTTTTCAAAACTCAAATGTACTAGCTAAATTAATTTATAAATTTGAATTTGGAATTCTTAACGAAAGAGGAGATATTTCAGATCAAAGTGGTCAGTACGACTAAACGCTAATTTCATATGTAAGGACCTAATATTAAAACGTGTGCAAGATTATACTGCACGCCTCACAATGTGAGGGAGTGCTCCACTCTGGATATGTGGCCATACCTCAATTTCGCTAAATAAAATCGTTCTTATAGTTTTAGTTAGACATCAAATCCATATTATTATTAACGTTACAATAACTGCAGTCATTAAATGATAAGATTAGTTTTTTTTTCTAATTGATTCACTTTAGATTACATAACAAAAAATGTAATTGAAAAAATATATGAAATTCCGTCCGTTAGTCTATGCGTCGGTGAGTCTTCTCGCTTAATAGAAATGTAAGCAATAGATTGAAATATATAGTATTAAATAAGATTCCATATATTCTAAGAAGGATCCCTATTGATTTTTGTTATTGAACTCAACACCGTTTAAAGTTATTAATGAAACTCGATCAGATTCTTCTCTGTTTTATTTCTTGTAAAAATTATAGTCACTATTTTTATTTTTTTCATCTAAATTAAATGAAACGCTCATGAAGCGTGCACTTTTGGGTTTTCCAAACAATATTTGTTATGCCATGCGAGTATTTTCCAATAGATTATTAAATAAAAACTTTACATTAGATTCATAATTTACCATTTAATGAAAAGGCACAACAAATTGTTGAAGAACAAAAATTATAAAATAAAATATTTAGAATAAGTAGTTTATAAAAAATACTCTATCTTAAGTGTATAATAAAAGCTGATAAATGTTTTGTTTATTTAATTTTATCCTCTTGTGCCAACCCTACCAAAATAGGTAAAAATTTTGAGAGCTCCTTAGAAGCTTTGCCTCTATACGGTTTCTTTACTCATGTGGTGCCGGTATGAAATACTGTCCCGCTCTGCTGAGCACGCCAAGCTAAGAGATTTTAGAGACCAATTTTTCCTTCTCTTCCAAGTGACCACGAAACTGCACGTCACTCGATATGTCGACGCCGAGGATTCCGATACTGGCTGAGGCAAAAAGGGGATTTTGTCACCCCCCCTACCCCAGCCTACCAATTTTGAGTATAAATATTTAAAAAATACTGAGAGACGTATTTCAAATAGCACATCTCAAAAGTATTAATTATTGAAACTGCACCCATGTAGTTTAGGAATAAAAAATAGTTAAAGATCGCTCACCTTATAACGTCAATATTACTTCAAATAATTAGAATTGTGTACTTTTTGCAATATAAAAAAACTGCACCTTGCTTGAATACCATCGTTAAAAATGCATAAAATGCAATGATAAGCACATAAAGTTAAAAAACCCGATTTGTTACGTGTCGATTGCACCACCCCCCTGCACCGGCCTACGAATTTGGAGTATATATAAAATAAAAAATACTGACAGAAGTATTTTAAAAAGCACATCTCAAAAATAATTATTATTTAAATTCCACCTTTGTAGTTTATAAATAAAAAAATAGGTAAATAACGTTCACCTTATAATTTCGATATGTCATAGATACCTACTATTTACTTTATATTATAAGTCCTGTATACTTTATATTGTTTATTTACTAAATTACTTTCTTAGAAGCCAAACTAATGTTATGTCATAGGATTCTATTTACTTTATGTTATAAGACCTGTATACTTTATGTTGTTTATTTACTTAAAAGTTAAGTTACTTTCTTAGATTCCAAACTAATGCTATGTCATAGGATACTATTTACTTTATGTTATAAGACCTGTGTACTTTATAAATCATATCGTTTACTTCATTAGAAAAACCATGAGGGCGAGAATCAATAAACTCTTTGAAGGCGTTTGGACTGCCGCATCGGGTTGAATTTTTCCCTTGTAAGAAGTTGTCCAAATTCCAGATAAAATGGTAATCTGTTGGAGCAAGGTCCGGGGAGTACGGTGGATGTCAGACATTCCAATTGTAGCTCATCTAACTTAGTGGTTGTTTGTTGCAGTGTGTGTGGTTTTGCGTTGTCGTGAAGCAGCAGTGGCCTAGAGCAATTGACCAATCTCGGTTGTTTAGCAGCTAGTTCTTCCTTCATGGTTTGCAGTTGCTGACAATAGATAGCCGTCGTTTGGCCAGATTTTAGAAAGCTGTAGTGAACAACACCGGCGCTAGTCCACCAAACACTCACAAGTAACTTTTCTGAGCCAATTTCGTTTAGGGCGGATTTGGCTGGGTCTCCAGGGTTCAAGCCATTGCGACGAGCGCTTTCGATTATCGTACATTATCCAGTTTTATCACAAGTAATGATTTGATTTAAAATCTCTTCATTATTGTGTCGGTTGAGCGTAACACGGCAGTCGACGCGTGTTTGCAAGTTCGATTCACTCAATTCATGAAACCCATCGTTCAAGTTTTTTACTTTCCTGATTTGCTTCAAGTGGATTAATACAGTTTTTATCACTTACCCCGAAGCCTGCAGCTATCCTGAAGTGCTTTGTGATGGATCCGCCCACAATAGCCTTTAATTCTTCATTTTCCACTTTGATCTCCGGCCGTCCACGGGTTGGTTCTGAAGGTCGAAATTTCCAGAACGAAAACGTTGAAACAAAAACGTACCTGTGTTTTCTTTGCGACACCAGCGCCACACATCATTAATCCTTCCAGGTGTTTCTGCAGCACCGGTGCCACGGTAGAACTCGTACTCGTAAATATACCGATATTTCATGTTTTCCATTGTGCGGTAAAGCGACGCCAAAGAAAAAATAATGAGGAAAAAACAAATGAATGACTGTTTTCAAAACTCAAATGTACTAGCTAAATTAATTTATAAATTTGAATTTAATTTTAACGAAAGAGGAGATATTTCAGTTCAAAGTGGTCAGTACGACTAAACGCTAATTTCATATGTAAGACCTAATATTAAAACGTGTGCAAGATTATACTGCACGCCCACAATGTGAGGAGTGCTCCACTCTGGATATGTGGCCATACCTCAATTTCGCTAAATAAAATCGTTCTTATAGTTTTAGTTAGACATCAAATCCATATTATTATTAACGTTACAATAACTGCAGTCATTAAATGATAAGATTAGTTTTTTTTTCTAATTGATTCACTTTAGATTACATAACAAAAAATGTAATTGAAAAAATATATGAAATTCCGTCCGTTAGCCTGCGTCGGTGAGTCTTCTCGCTTAATAGAAATGTAAGCAATAGATTGAAATATATAGTATTAAATAAGATTCCATATATTCTAAGAAGGATCCCTATTGATTTTTGTTATTGAACTCAACACCGTTTAAAGTTATTAATGAAACTCGATCAGATTCTTCTCTGTTTTATTTCTTGTAAAATTATAGTCACTATTTTATTTTTTTTCATCTAAATTAAATGAAACGCTCATGAAGCGTGCAATTTTGGGTTTTCCAAACAATATTTGTTATGCCATGCGAGTATTTTCCAATAGATTATTAAATAAAAACTTTACATTAGATTCATAATTTACCATTTAATGAAAAGGCACAACAAATTGTTGAAGAACAAAATTATAAAATAAAATATTTAGAATAAGTAGTTTATAAAAAAATATTCTATCTTAAGTGTATAATAAAAGCTGATAAACGTTTTGTTTATTTAATTTTATCCTCTTGTGCCAACCCTACCAAAATAGGTAAAAATTTTGAGAGCTCCTTAGAAGCTTTGCCTCTATACGGTTTCTTTACTCATGTGGTGCCGGTATGAAATACTGTCCCGCTCTGCTGAGCACGCCAAGCTAAGAGATTTTAGAGACCAATTTTTCCTTCTCTTCCAAGTGACCACGAAACTGCACGTCACTCGATATGTCGACGCCGAGGATTCCGATACTGGCTGAGGCAAAAAGGGGATTTTGTCACCCCCCCTACCCCAGCCTACCAATTTTGAGTATAAATATTTAAAAAATACTGAGAGACGTATTTCAAATAGCACATCTCAAAAGTATTAATTATTGAAACTGCACCCATGTAGTTTAGGAATAAAAAATAGTTAAAGATCGCTCACCTTATAACGTCAATATTACTTCAAATAATTAGAATTGTGTACTTTTTGCAATATAAAAAAACTGCACCTTGCTTGAATACCATCGTTAAAAATGCATAAAATGCAATGATAAGCACATAAAGTTAAAAAACCCGATTTGTTACGTGTCGATTGCACCACCCCCCTGCACCGGCCTACGAATTTGGAGTATATATAAAATAAAAAATACTGACAGAAGTATTTTAAAAAGCACATCTCAAAAATAATTATTATTTAAATTCCACCTTTGTAGTTTATAAATAAAAAAATAGGTAAATAACGTTCACCTTATAATTTCGATATGTCATAGATACCTACTATTTACTTTATATTATAAGTCCTGTATACTTTATATTGTTTATTTACTAAATTACTTTCTTAGAAGCCAAACTAATGTTATGTCATAGGATTCTATTTACTTTTTATGTTATAAGACCTGTATACTTTATGTTGTTTATTTACTTAAAAGTTAAGTTACTTTCTTAGATTCCAAACTAATGCTATGTCATAGGATACTATTTACTTTATGTTATAAGACCTGTGTACTTTATAAATCATATCGTTTACTTCATTAGAAGCCACACTAATTCGATTGTTAATTATTAACAATGTTTATAGTTTACCATAAGTTAACCATAACACCAAGAACAATATTGTTCCCTTATGTTTACCCCCACCTCCTAGCTTCCTATACTATTTAAACCAAATCTTTCGATCCCCCAACATAATTCCATTCCCTAGTTCTCTGTATCAGCTACTACAGACCGTTCACCGTAAGATGTCCCCTGCTGTGATGTTGGCACTATTGCTTGTCAATCTGTTGTCAGTTTGTGATTAGCTGCGCTCGTTTTTGTGTTATTATTTAAAATATTCCGAATTAATTATGCCGAAACCATTTAGAAGCAGTGCAAGAGAGGTTGTGTTGAAGGTGTGCCTTTTGTGAGAGAGAAAAGCAAATCAAGCCCTGTTAATTCCACTCAATCATATGAACTCGCGTCGCCGCCATGACAGGTTAGTAAAATAGATGCCAGCTTCATGCAAAATGCCTTAGTAGGTAATAATAAGAAATTACTAACATTACGAATTAAAATAAAAAGTACGTATCTCAGTTAATTTAATTTACTTTTATCATAATGTTCGTATTTGTATTTATAAATATGTAATTTATAAAATGGTACGGTGTCTATTTCAGGCATGTCAGAGAAAACCGAGTAGAATATCTAAAGAAGGTGAAGCTGCCTCTACATCTCAAAACTCAAGTCTCCTGGAAAACACCGTCAAAGACGTAAACGGTGGATCTTGATGATTTCGATTTATGCAATAAGACAAAATCCATGAAATGTATTGTAAGAAAAGTTGTCCTAGTTTAAATAAATTATTGTAGAATTAAAGAATGACATAAACTTTGGTGGAGGTCGAACGACTTTGTGAAAATTTTAAAACAAATTGATTTAGTATGTGTGGTTCGAAACGGAAAATTTTAATGGAAAGGCACGACATAGTTGCATGGAGACGCAAGTATATCGTTACTATGAGGCAAAATCGAGCAGATGGTCGGCCAATAGTTTTAGATGAAACATACATTCACGCATCGTATGCAGTGAAAATGTTATAAAAAGATGACGAGGACGGAGTAATAATAAGTGATTCTGTTGGAACGCGGTGGATAATTATTAATGCAGGTGGAGAAACAGGTTTATTCCAATGCTCAATTGATTTTAAATCAGAGTAAATCAGGACTACCATGACGACATGAACAGAACCAATTTTATAAAATGGCTTTCAGAAACTTATACCCAATTTGCCTCCGAACTCTTTCGTGATGGATAACGCCCTATCATACCGTACAAGTAATAAAGCACCTACTATGAGTTCTCAAAACTTCAAATGCAAAATTGATAACAAATAAGGATTGTCTTATATACCAACAATGCTGAGCAGAACTTTATGAAATATAAAGATACAAAGAAGCGCTGATTTATGAGGCTGACCAATTATTGCTTTCTCATGGCCATAAAGTGGTTAGTTGCCCTTACCACTGCGATTTAAATAGATTGAGTTTATGTGAGTCTTTAAAGAGACGAGTAGCCAGTAATAATGTCGGCCAAGAAGCTGGGAATATCGGTTAACTGAAGAAGTTTTTCATCTATAACCCTCAGGATTGGCAAAAGTGTGAACACGTAAAAATTTAGAAGACAAGTTTTATGTACTTGATGGCTGTTTGGATGATATTACTGATAAATTCATAATTGAATTAGGAAATGACAGCAGCACAGATTCGGATACGACAGATGATGATAACGACGTTTATGAAAGTGACAGTGATACGAGTATGTCTGAATTGTTCCTTTCGACCATAATTATTGTCGGAAAAATAAATCAATAAATAATTTAAAAATTAAATTGTGTTATCATTCACAACATTACTAGTCTTATAACTAACTGTATATTATTTAAATAAGCAAGTAAAACATATTAATCAGGGTTTTCAAGTTTAGATAATTCAGCAACCACCAAGTGTAAATGTCTATATATTGTTGGCAGCATGAGACATGCTGCCATTTCCCAAGGCAGGGGACATCTTACGGTGAACGCACGGTATATTTTAAGCTTAGATTATTTACTCTCTAGATAGAGTAACGGCGGCTCAAAAGCGTCGAAAAAAATATCAGCTAACTGTTAGCCTCTAAAGCGTTCCCCGCTCCTCACTGTCAATTGTAACATCAAGAGATACGCACGTACGCTCATTTTTGAGGAAATTATTTTGGTGAAATGATGACAAACGCGATCAAAATTTGCAGAAATTACAAAGGACGTTTACAAACAACTAACTAAATCTCCTACCATCGGTAAGGAACTCAAAACTAATAGTAATTTACGAAAACAAAACTAATAAATTGATAATTTTATTTACAAAATCAACGCGTCGTTTTTTGGTGTTGCCAGTCTTGGATTGCGAATTTCCCCGTATAGTTGTCTTAAAAGCTGATGTATGTTCATTTTTACCCGACTGCACCAGAAGGAGGAAATACATCATGGTGTGTGTATGTATGTGTATCTAAGTATATTTCAAAAATTGTTTGGCTGAGCCTACAGCCTAAATGGATGGACCGATTGCTTTTGTTTTGCAAGCTTCCGCGCAGTCGGGTGTTTTTTATTGAGTCTTAAATATTTTTTTTCTTTATTTTTTCTCTTTGTTATTTGTATTACTAAATAGTATTGTATAATAATTGTCAATATGGAATGTGACCATTTGGATACATGGTTTTAGGATACCTATTGATCCTATAATTAGAAGTCGATGGGTGGACATAATAAGAAAAAGAGAAAATATTTCGGATGAAAACGGAGGAAATGTGTCTCGATTTTTAGATGATTCTTCATTATCTGAATATTCACAACAGATCGTTGGTTACATTTCAGGTTGTGTTGTGAGATGTCTGCGTAGACAAATCAAATGTACTGCATGCATTGAATGTTTGTTTTCAAATGAAAAGCATGAATACCATAAACTAGTTAGCGCACGGGATGAAGGCGGATTGATTTATGCTTCACGGGATGTATATTCTATATGTAAGACTTCGGAGACAGTAATCAGAAAGTTTTTTAGACAAAATTTTATAATGACTAGGCCTACTTACACAAAATTTTTATCTTGTATATTAAAACAATTTATTGGTCATAAAAATACTTATTTTAAAGTTGAAACTGAACATGCGTGTGGTTCTCTTCACCTAGTGAACCTAATAAGACTGGTCGCCGAAAAATATTTAACCATACGCTGTTATCATATAGCTAAATTAGATGATGTAAAAAGTGATGCAACCTCAAAACGTAAATTATTTAAAAAACAAGTTCAAAGAGAGGGCCATTAAATTAGTAGTTACAAACATTTAATGGTAAATAATGATAGGTTGAAAATAGAAGAGGCTACTGTGTTCCTGGAGGTGACTGTGTTCAATGGGGCACCCATTTATCAACTTTTGCAGGCACAACAATGCAGGACGGAATAATTCTTCTTAAAAGGATCTATTAAACTGTAGAAACGCTATGGGATAAAATATTATGGTAAAGGGTACGCCAAATTATTTAACTATGACTCAAGCGAAGCCGCCGGCCAACCTCTAGTATTTTTATAAGTCGATACCATACATTAAATAATAAAGCATATTTTGTAAATGCGTAATTGATTTTTATTTGATTATATTTTTCTTTACAAAAAAAAATTAGATTCTAACTCAACAGACAACTAAACACACAATTGAAAGCACCATATTAAAATATTATAATTTATGATTTTATTAACATGACATAATTTTACAGTTTTTCCCCATTTTATCGGGATAGATTTATTAGCTGGTATCTCCCAGATACAAATGACGCTGGTGTAAGCCATAGTTATTTATACTGTCACCATAGCAACCGCTAAGCGTGTGTGCGTGCCTCACGCAAACACGCTTGTAAAAACTGGCCAGTTTTTGTTGCATCGCTTATTGCGTGACGCGTTATCTAGAGAGTAAATAATCTAAGATTTTAAGTTAGTTTATTTTTTAAGAGTTTTTGTCTCTGCCATATAACAAATTTGGCTTCAAATGGTTAGAATTGGGTACTTTATACAACATAAAAAAACTGCACCCTGCTTGAATATAACTGTACCATTGTTAAAAACGCATAAAATGCAATATTAAGTGCAAAAGTTAATAAAAAAAACAAGAGTAAAATAGTACACGCACACATCGCTGCGCTATGGATGGGTAGGTATACATGACGCAGCGATGTGTGCATGAGCTCTAACCGATGGGTTCACCGACAGGTTCACAGACGCTCCGTCTGGGTACAAACTGGTTTGCGCCGCGCTGGCTCAGTCAGTCTGAGCAGGGTATGAACGAAAGGGCTGTTGGTCGGTCGTATTTAAATAAATAGATTAACAATATTTCGTGACTTTATAGATCAATTTTTTGACGTGACAACGTCTTATAAATAGCCCGCCTAAGAGCGAGAGAGACAGACATAATAAAATTATTTTACCACTCAAAGTCGTTGTCACGTAAAACTTTCGCCCGTATACCGACTTTACAGGCAACCAATTTTTTTTTTTTACAGTTAGAGTTAAGTTTAGAGAGTTTGTATTATAAAATAAGACAATATAGGTTTATTTAAGGAAATAATTAGTGTTCTGTATAACCAAGATCTTTACCTATTTTTTAAAGTGAATATTTCTTTAGAATCGTTGTGATTTGAAACTCGATAAAAAGAAAAAGCGACACTAAAACGTGACAAACATATACATCTATAGTTCGGCCGTTCAGAGAATGCGTTCCTGACACGTCGCGATTGAACTGACAACGTAACTTTGTAATGACGTTGCAGTTACGATAAAAATATTTTTGCTGGTTGTTTACCGTTTTAACAATTGATGAGCATTAAAACAACATTATTTTGTCAATAATCAATGAATGTTATAATTTTGTGCCAAACTGAGTGTCAAATAACTTGGTAAACAATATTTTTCTAAATCTATACTGCGCTATTACAAGGTTATGTCAGCGCTTTATATTTGTAGTGCTGTGCTAACAATAACAGGCAATAACAGTATCGTAATCTGTTCTTATACAGTTATACTTTATAAAATAATACGTTTTGTTTTTCTTTAAGAATTTGAAAATAATGGACTATAAGATAACTTTTATTAAATATAAAAATAAAACTACGACCAAACCGAACGCGCGAAAAAAGTAGCATTTTATATTTAGGTTGAAAATGGTAACCCCAAATGGCGTTATGGGCCGCCATTTTGTGACGCAACAGTCGTCTGTTGTCGTTTCGTGCGCATAGACCACGTTCTTCAAGTGTTTTCAATCTGTTTTATTTGATTACCCGGCTTTCGTTTAATGGACTGTTTCTGCTTTTCAAACTGACATCGGCGCTAAATCGGACTTCGATTGTGTTTTGTATTGCGTTC
>JAGSMP010003833.1:0-67578 GCA_029286625.1 Parnassius orleans | reverse complement strand
TCTCTCTTGTGCCTAGTTTTGCGTTGAAGTCTCCATTAACGCCGTATAGTGGTTTTGATGAATGCATGCGCCCTTGTAGTGGCGGGTAAGAATACATACTACCACATGTCTTCCCGTGGGTGTCAAGAGGCGACAGAGGGAACTGAGACAGAATATGGGCAGCAGCATATTTCTTATAACAGCAAATTACAATCAAAAAACTGCGGTTGCCAACCCGCTCGCCATGCGTGGCAACTATGGCAATATACCCCCCCCCATGACAAAAACTACAAAAAGACGGCCCCCATTCCCCGGCGGCCCCGCTATTTCTGGCTACGGTGGTGACCATGGTAACGGCGGGGCAAGGTGTGCTAAGAATCTCCGGTGGAGGTTCGGTTGCCACCTAAGACCACGGGAAGTATTTTTAAGGAATTGTTCTGAATTATTCTAGTCACCCAATTTCACCATCACACATCTTAACAAATTTCGTGATACCATCCACATCATCTGAATACTTAACGGTTCACCACTGTGTGTTTTACCAGAGATTTTCTTCCTCGCACGACTTCTTTGTGGAATCGATACCACCAGCAATTTATCCGGATCGATATGACTTAGGGACATTGAAGAAAAGAGCGTACTCTTTTTTAAAAGGTTGGTAATTCCTCTTTGTTTGCAGTTGTTTATGGGCTGTGGTAGTCACTTACCATCAGGTGAGCCGCATGCCCGTTTGCCTCCTCTTCTATAGAAAAAAACGTAGTAAAACTATTATCTCGTTCCGTGGGTCTCATAAAAGACAACTTGGGGTAATGTCTGAAAGTTGTTATTACGATGATGGACGAGTGAAAAGTTTTAGGTAGATCATTTATGTGTTTTGAATATTTGAATTCCAAGCGTATAGTATATTAATAAAATAATTATCCATGACATGTTCTTAACGTTATCGTTATGCCACCTGGTGATAAAAAGAGAAACCATTAATCCATCCTTCCTGTGGGTGTCGTAACGTTAGGGAGAGTTTAAGAAGAAGATCTTGTGGCCCGGTACATAGTTTTGAGCGCTGATCACTTGATGGGACTTTATCATATGCCATTGAACCATTTACTGAGTAAAGGCGTTCATAACCAGTACCATTCCCTATAACATTAAAATTATCTTATGAGACATAAAAGTAATGAGAATGGTAGTCAAAAACGAATATAATTGACATTGCTCGGCGAATAACAAGGCTCAAATGGCACGGGATGGAAATCTCAGTCGCTGAGAGGATGGAAGAGAGAATGGAAGATGTAGTAATTGCAGTCTGACTTAGAGACTTATGTTGGGAAGTAGAAGTGTGGGTAGTCACCAGCCTCCCATTCCTGTGAGGGTGTGGAGCTATGTGGAGCAGTGCGTGTTAGCGGTCTTCGCGTTTAATTGAAATAGTTTTCTCTCAGACATGCAGTTTTTCATGTTTTCTTTTTTCGCTGACACGTGGCAAATAAGCAATTAAAATTACAATTAACAATTTCATTGACGCCGGCTGGGATCGAACCTCGGTTGCTTGCGTTTTGTGAAATTTACGGCAAGCAATTTTGTACCCTAATAAACATTAGAAAAGGCGATTTTGACTGAATATTTTACTAATAAAATAATACAAATTATTGGTATCGTAGTAGTATCTTTTATTTAAAATTATGTAAAATTATTTTTAATTAGTTTTATGATATAATATATTTAATATTAAGGTAATATATATTTTATTGAATAACAGATTCCGAGTGGTGCCAGCATTGACTTACACGGAATATATTATGGCGTATTACAGCTTGGGCTTAGTGTGCTGATTGTGGCGGTGTTCGCGCCTCTGTTGACTTTAATTCGTTGCTCCTTTACTGGTCAGTTATAGTATTTTTAACGCCTATTTATTTACTATTATCTAGTTAAGTGGTCAGATTACTTGAGTAATAGGTCCCTAAAATAAAATTTTAATTTAATTTATTGTGAAAACTTACTTTACCTTCCCTCGACCTCCAGTCCTAAACAATTACTGCTATGGATATATACCTACACATACATGGTAGAGCCACGCTGCGCTATATTATAGCTGCATCACGAAGGGTCAGCTTGACCACAGAAGGACCACATTCACAGAATAACGAAGTAATATAGCAGCATAATGGTGCTGTGTTTTATGGAGAGTGAGAGCCGAAACATTTTCCTCGGAACGAGGCATTCCATCTTAGTCGTTTCGAGTGGCAACGCATCTGTATTTTGATCATTGATCTACGATAGATGGGGCGCCATTCACGGCATACTTTCTATCAGGTGGATTACTCGTTTGACACCTTTACATGCATAAAAAATTCCTACGTTTGCCAGTCTGGGTACTTCAATTTCGTTATAAATACGTTTAAAACGTTATAAATAATTACCTGGTTAACTACTAATGTGATGACCAGTTAATATTGAAGTATATTACGTCGGGATCTCGAGGTGAAACGGATGAGCCATATAATGAACACGGAAAAATTGAGTCTCGCTGAACTGGAGAGAAATAGTTCCTCATACGTTTACAGGGGAAATCAATTCATTTGTCTTGATACCAAAAAGCATGTTGGATAAAAAAAAAAATAGTCTTAAGTCTCATTAAGTCTGCTTTACGACATATTTATTTGAAATTGTATCACACAAACACGACAATATCAACAGAATCACGGATCACCCCATCTCATCCCGAGTTCGCCGCAAGGTCAACATCAAGAAAATTTCTTAAGGTTTTCGACATACGGTGAAGTTACCATTTTATTGTGTGCCAGGTTTAAAATACCCAGTATCTTAATACTCAGACTGAAGATGAAAAGCATTGTCAAATGTATAAACCGTATGTGATCACTACCCGTTTGCCAAACATGGCAATTATTTCAAGACTTTATATTATGAAAGAGCTGTTGTAGCTCAAGGCCCAAGGTCGCTGTAATATTCGATGGTACTCGAGCAAAACGAATTCAATCTTGTCGCATCAAAACAATCGATACGTGGTACTTCGACCGGGAAGGACCACGCCTCACAGAATACTAGCTTAAATAAATTATAATAACTTGATAATATTTTGATGATTATTAGCTTGTATAAATTGTACGTATCAGTTGCCTCGGCTGCAGTATAAATAGAATATCAGAAAACACTATTCTCTGATATTCTATAAAGGTTTTATTTTATACGTGGTAGAGCCACGCTGCATATTGTGGTTGTAGCACGAATGGGTCGGCTCGACTGGGAAGGACCACGCTCTCATAGAATACCAGCGTAAAATAGCAGCTTAATGCTGATGTTTCGTATGGTGAGTGCAGAGAAACGGAGACCCTTTTACTGGAAAAGAGGCATTCCATCTTAGTCCCCACGGCTGACAACGCATCTGCATTTTGATTCGCAAACGAGGATAGATAGATGTCTAGGGCACAGCAACCACTTATCATCAGGTGGATTGTGTGCTCGCTTGTCACCATTATCCAAAAAAAAAACATTGTGTAATTGAAATCTTGAGTGCTGATCGCGTGCTTGAAATCGAACGCGCGCGTAGTAGGGCGTAAGAGAACTCTACGACATACTATCCCGTGGGTGTCGTAAGAGGCGAAAAAAGAAAACTGTAGGGAGATGGGCAGCAGCATCGTCCTGATAACAACTCAACTATGGCAAAATGCCCTTAAGAGTCAATCCATTGTGGAAGCCTATGTTCAGCAGTGAACTGATAGGTCTAATGATGATGAGTATGTTGATGATGATGAATGTGGAAAACCTCTATATGTCTTAGAAATTAAAATTGTTTCCGCCTATGGTACTCACCCAGGCTTTGATTAGCAATAGGACTTAAGTAGTTTGTTACTTTAATTTTGTAAAATTATGATTTTAAGTATTTTTATATGCAGAAGAAATAATATTATTGAAGAGGGACCAGGTACCTCGTCGTCCGCAAACGCAGCAACGAGTGAAACCAAGCCTATGGTGCATGTAGATGACTCTGAAACTGGTTTGTATTATTTAACTTGCTATAAGGTTAAAAGTAATTTGACAACGCCTCTGCTAGGTATGCATTTCTATTATATAATTTAATTATTTTGATAACATCTTTCTCGAACATAGAAATGAAGCGTACATACTATCCTCGCGGGCGAGTCCAACGTCAATGGGCATTACAGAAAATCAACGCTACCGCAATCGTGCGATAGCATTATGTTGAGTCAGTGCCCTTTTCAGCATCACAGCACTCATACAGTCGGATCATTTTATGTCTGTTTTCTCTTATTTATTTTTTGTCTTTGTTGTTTTTTATGTATCGTTTAATTTTCTGTATCAATGAGTGTAAGTTGCTGAATAAATGTATGTCTATGTCTAGGGAGGCAGAGTAGGTCTACTTCTGGGTTAGAGATCCAAGTAAAAAGAGTCTCAGTTGAAACTAATTTTTTTTAGCTTGAAATGTGTGTATGTATTGCCGTGTATGGGGACGTAAGAATATCCACTACCCGTTTCATCCCGTGGGTGTCGTAAGAGGCGATAGAGGGAAACTGAAGCAGGAAATGGGCAGCAGCATCTTCCTGATAACAACCAAAAATAATATAAAAACTGCGGTTGAAAACCCGCTTGCCAAGCCTGGTAACTATGACAAAATAGGGGAGGCCTATTTTCAGCAGTGGACTTTTAATAGGCTGTAACAGTAACGGTATTAACAACTCAGACATGACAGGAAAATATCTGTGATATTTTATGTTAGAGATGGTTAAGAAGAAAAGACTCTAGGCTGCTCCAGTGAAACATTCTTTAATATATATTCTATAAAAAAAACTAGTTGAGCGGCATAAGTGCATATAATCCACCACGTGTTATGTAATATCACAAAGAAGGCTACTGATGTGGTATCACAGGGCTAAGGCCTAAGGCCTAAGGTGGAAATAGATAAGTGTCGTGTCAACCCACATGGACACCTACACCGATAAGGAGCTCAGTGTCCTCCATTGACTGACTTAGGTTACTAACTATGCAGGTTTCATAATATGTTTTCTTTGTCCGCCTAGCCATCACGCATTCGATTACATACAATTCAGCTATGTGCTGGCGGCGTTAATGAATCCATCACCCCATTTCGTCTTGTGGATGTCGTAAGAGGAGACTATGGAAAATCCCATTGAGATGTCATAGCTTCCGATAGATGGCGGTGTAACAAACGGAGGGCAGCAGCGTCAAAGGTGCGATTAAAGTGTCTTATATACGGTCCATCTTGCTGTACGTCCCGCCAAGGTCATGCACGATACACGATGAAAAACGACAATGTTGTTAATAACTATGTAATTCGTTCGCAAATAACTTGAAACTTCGTAACATAGAGTAAATTAAATCCATTTACGGATACTTCGTAGCAAAGTTTAGTCTGAAACACTGTGTGACTTTCATGAAATACTTGACGCTGGTAGAATTCATTGGTATTTATCGAACTAGGAAAAAAACTATATTATACAAGCAATCCGCTCCAGCTTTGCACAATTTTTTAGATCTCGACAACATCGCTACCTACCGGCTCCAATTGTCGAATTCTCGAATCAACTTAAACACACACAAAATTTCATCAAAATCGGTCGAGCCGTTTAGGAGGAGCTCAGTCACATACACACGGATAGAAGAATTATAATAAATAAAGATACGATTGACTACCACTGTAACGAGAAAACAGACGTTTTCACGTCAAGAAGTTTACAAAAAAAACTACTATCAAAAGATCGTTTAGAAATAATTTCATATGCAACAGATTCGGAACCAGAACTAGAATCGGGACGGGCACCTGAGCCACCGAAAGTAGAAGTGGAACTTCATCCTCCGTTAACTTTGGCGGGACTTAGCAGGGCGAAACCAGCAGCTCATAGCCGGCGGTCTGACAGGTAGTGGTCAATGTTTCTATTCGATAAATATATGATTACTATCCATAAATATATACTAGGTATGTCCGTTTTGCGGAGAATACGGTCAAATACTAATTTATATCTATTTCACAATCTCGATTTTTGTATAAATGAAAATAATTAGAGACATGAAAACGAATCTATCTATTCACAGTACGTGGGTTATCTACACTAATATTATAAAGAGGAAAGATTTGTTTGTTTGAATTGAATAGGCTCTGAAACTACTGGACCGATTTGATAAATTCTTTCACCTTTAGAATCCTACATTATCCCTGATGAACATAGGCGATATAATATTTTCAAAAGTTAGATCCATGAAAACTTCGTTAATGTAACCCAAGGTTTAAAAAATACCAAAAAAATCCTTATATCGCGTACGCTACGGAAACTATTGACAATAGAGCAAGGTGATGTGCTACAGTTTTATAGAGAAATCAATATCTACAAAAAGTCCGCAATACCGTATGTCTAACGACAGAGATGTGACATTTAAAAATAACAGTATTTGAAATGTAAAATACAAAATACCTATTTCCATTTTGTATTTAAATACTTTTTAGAAAAGCATTTTATATTTTATTTGAAATACCTTTTAGGACATATTTTGTATTTGCAAAATGCAAAATACTTTTGCTAAGTTTTGTAAACATCAAAATTAATAATTAATGTGATGAAAAATTGTACTTTTTTCTCGCTATGGCAACACTAGATTGAACTGCTTTCTTGTAAGGCCAGGCCACATATAGGTAGTAGTAACCTGTGCAGGCCACTTAGGTTGCCGAATGCGTTGAACCGAACGAACGAATGATCTCTTTTACACTTTTAATAAATTTATCTTGCTTTCCGATAAAATAATAACGAAACCAAAAAGTGAACCAACAATTATTGAACCGTTTCAAGTTTGCAAGTTGATCATAAATTGGTTAACCGGTGACCTAACCTAACCTACTAAATAAATTACTTGGTAACCATCTTTTAGTGAATTAAACTTGAAAACAAGTACACAAAATGAATGATTATATCTCATGTGATTATGTCATTTTTAATCAGCTACCCGCTACTCACCAACCAATTTGTAAACAATTACCTATGTTTTCATATCAAAACAAATAACGATTGTTAAATACTTTAATTAATACATTGATTTATCTATACCTGCAAAATGCATACATGTTATTTTTTTTTTCTTAATCCCCATAATATTTTCTTTTTTGTTTCAGGGATGATAATAATTCTTTACCATTGATATTGAAGCATTGTTTTAAAGATATAAAAAAGGATGCTCGAAGTGAGAGTAATAATATATCGGCTGTTTGCAAGAAATGCTCTAAAACATTAAAAAGAAGTCTAATTTCAACTACATTTTTTTTAAAATCATATAAAAGTGACTAACATGTTAATTTTACTTCCTAATCAAACTTGATATTTTTTTATTTGTTACAATTGCATAGACAATACTTAAAAATAAATAAACAAACTGCAACAGCTGGTTCTGGTTGTGTATGTGTGAATGTATAATGATATTACTTTTTTTATCAAATTACTATTTATTCATTTGTAGTCAAATGAATAAATAGGTAATAATACAATAGAAAAATTAATTTCTTCATTTAAATACCTACCTAATCTATTATGACAAAACTGACCGCGCAGGCGCAACGCGCTTATATCAACTGGCATGCGCGACTCTACTATCTCCCGCGCATGCGCGAAACAGAGTAGTGCACATTTTTATTTGGAATAGCTTCTAGTACGTAGTACATATAACTCAATGGTTAAAAGCATTTAAAATTTATGGAAAATCTGAATTGGGAGTGGACGCTACTGATGGAATTTTTTCTTCACCATCTGATATAGAAAACATTTCAGTAAATAAAAATGATGACGACCATGATAATAATGATGAACATGACGACGATGATGATGAGACATTCCTCTTAAAGGAATTTCCTGAATCTCAGAAACCTGAAGAAACATATCAACTGCCTAACCATGAAAGATGTACCACTTACACATTGCATTTAATTACCTCTCGTGACATTATTCAGGCAAGATCTCAAAATATTTCATATAAAAGCTGCATGATGCAGCTATGGCTAAATGTCAAGCAATTTGGAATTTGTGTTCCAGTCCCCCAAAGCGTCTGAAATATATTTTGAAACTACCGGGAAATCTCCGAATTTATTTTATAATTGTATTATGGATCTTTTGAAAGTTCAGGAAACTTTAAATGAAACCTTAAAAAAACTAGGATTGTCGGTTTTTAAAGAAATTGAATTAAATTTAATTTAAGTAAGTTATCAGTAAATTTACCAGCCTGGCTGGCTAATAAATAAACTTTTAACAAAATAAAAATAGTTTAAAACTAAAGTATTTTATTTTAATAAAGCATTTGTAAATACGTATTTTGCATTTAGTATTTTAAATATAAAATGAAAAACTATTTTGTATTTGAAATAACAAAATACAAAAGTATTTGCGTTTTGCATTTAAATACATTTTATAACCTATTTTGCACATCTCTGTCTAACTATTACAATTATGTCACAATAACTACTTTTCATGTTAAAATATGCATTAGTAACGCCGGTACAAACTAGGCCACATTATTCGTACCTTGGTATTAATCCTTATCTATACAAATAAATAAAATTGAAGTGTCTGTTTGTAATATTAACAACACAACAAAAAAACAATGTTTAAAATTTTTGTCTGTCTGTCTGTGTGTCTGTTTGTTCCGGCTAATCTCCGAAACGGCCGGACCGATTTTGACGGGACTTCACTGGCAGATAGCTGATGTTATAAGTAGTAAGTTTTATTTTAGAAAATAATTAGGGCCGCGCAAAAAAAACTACGAAATCGTAGTAATTCAAGGCGAAGTCGCGAGGGACAGCTAGTCTGTGATAAATTCATGATCATAACCCAAATCGAATAATTATTTTCATATAAGATAGCAATAAAAATTGTATCGGAGTTGAAGATAAGAGGGCTACGTTGCTATGCTCCGCCCCAATAATACAATTTACCCACAAATATAAAGTAACAGTTTACAAATGTACAACCATACTAATGTTAAACACTCGCTACTCATGGTGCCATAAATCATCGGTGCGCTAGGACTTTTAAATGTATTTTTATAGTCATATGACTTACTTCATTCTAGCGTAATGAACTGGGAGAGTAATTGGCTTAACGGAATTAACAGGATATCCGCTAGATATACGATAGGACGACGATTAATCCATACAGGCGTCCTCGGGTTTTCCCGGATAATGATAGAACGATTCAGAAATTCAGAACGATTTAGAACAAATATTTTTACGATTTAATCAATATTTACCAAGGCTATTTTTTTTTATAAATTAATTAAATCTAATCTAAACTGTTAAATCATACCGCCGATATTAGACACCCCGCAAACAAATTTAACGAAAATAAAAAATAAGAAAATAGATTATACTTTTACTTTAAAAAATCGGTCCAGTTTTGGAGGAGGAAGCAGAGGAATATGGGGTAATGTTTTCGTCTACTCTGAGAAATACACACCACCGTCATTTATAGACCTGTATTTCGCTTTTAAACGAGGCATCATTAGTAGGGATAGACTTTCCTTTTGCGGTAACTTCTCTATTTTTATGTAACACGTTAACACCAATCGAGTGCCCTTAAACCATACGCCACAGGATTGCAAACACTTTACGTTTGGCTTTAATTAGAAACTATATTCCTTGTTCAAACGTTAATACTATTTCTTAGTTATAAAAATATAAAAAGTAGAACAAATGAATCTACATTTATCTCGTGCATATAATATCTTTTGTAACACGCTTAAATAGTTTTTCACTTAAGATAATTTTTGCCAGGTACTTCTGGAGTGCCCTTACAGTGGCAGTTGTATACGCGTTGCCAGTCGTTCAACTTTTGTCTACTTATCAACGCGTGAGTAAATTATTCCCTTGTTTGAATATAATAGATTCTGCGATCAAACTATTTGCTACCTATTATTAATCTGCGTTATATATAATACTAGGTTACGAACTAGAATGTGTGTCGCTTTTAAAAAGAATTTAAAGCTTGAAGAAGCTTTCTCCAGCAACATTTATAAATTTATAATTAGTACGTTATGGTAAAAATATTTACCTTATACAATCGTCATTATTCATGCAATGGGAAAAAATCAATAACGTCGCAAATAAAGCAACATAACATAAAACACTCACGCCTGTAACCCGGAGAACAGAAACCATTTGGCACGATCCTGACACCCTCTTCACCTCCTTTACATCCATATTATCTACGCATATATGCTCGTCGGTTTCAATATATCGCCAAATTGGTCGATAAGTTTTTCGGCGTCCGTCCTTCCGACTCTGCCGTTCACATCTGTATTTAAATAAATGAAATGCAAATAAAGGAATTTACCGTTATTCTTCGAAGTAACAAAGAAACTAACAGACCACTTGATATTAAGTGGCTTTTGATACATAGCGAATAAGATATCATTCTTAAATAATTTAAATTTTTGTTACGATTATGATTTTGTTTACTTCATGATCGATAATGACAGTCCTTTGCGCAAACTCTAAATCTTATAGTTTTGATTTTGACTGCCATGTCTTATCCTAACGAACCAATTTGTATATTGAAATATTAGTCCCTATATTTGCGCATAAAAATAATGATCTATTGGTCTCCGTAAGATGGTGGAACAATCGTCTCGTATTTATACCTTGAGTAAATTACCCAGACCGGTGGCGGGATGCAGCGTCAAAGATGCGCGACATCTTATAGGTACTGCAGCTACCAAATTGCTTATCAAGCGTGGTATAACGGCAAATCCTCCCTAATATATAACAGGCCTATCTCCTAGAGTGAATATCTTACGGGCTGAAGAAGAAAATCAAGGCTACACCTGTGGTCTGTCAAATCTGTTTTTTTTTTTAAAGAAATCCAAATTTCAAGACCCCACGTTTTGTGGTCCCTAGAGTCCGAGGCTACTGTTTTAAAAAGATATGTGTATAATATTATGTGTGTATGTTTACATGTCAGCATTGACATACGAGTATATGTATTGTATTGTATTGCATGTAAGTCAACTTTTATCATACCGAGAACAAAGGATGATATCTACTCCAAAACAATTTTTTGACGTGTGGGACGTTTCATTGCGGGATGAATGCCAGATTAAAAATTCATTTAAAATCTATAGTTTTTTAACAAACCAATTTAGTACCTAAAACAGAAGTTAAGAGTGAAGGCCACTCGTCACATTAAACCCATTTACGTTTTTATTTTTTGTATTTCATACGATTTAATAACGATACAACTCTGATTCCGGTCTACTGTTTTATTATAGATGGTGTTCCAGACTGGTAACCAAGACCTATGCTACTAATTTTCTGTGCGCCCACCCTGGGATTCTTATCTGACTTCAACCACGTATATTCCAATGTGGGCTACGTGGTGCTGGGCCTGGTATTTATGGCGCAGACTTGGTGGCGACAGATAAACTCGAGGTACCACCCCAAGGTAATTTCAAATGACTTCTGTGCTTTTATGGAGATATTTAGATAGACTGATTAAAATAAATATATAGAAATATTTTATTTTTGTCGTGTAGCAGAATTTCATTTCATTCCTATCCATATTCGTCGAAATCCCATCATGGATATCAGTAGTATCAGTAACGTCTATTGCTGTTTGTTGTTACGATTCGTCAATGAAGACTGGCAAAGGTCTTACACCATACAGCCTAAACAGATATGTATTTTCACAAAACTCTTCACAATATGCTGATTCGTTACATTGCGAAGTTCTTAGTAGATTTGGCGACAGCTTAACTCAGCTATTAGTTGATGACGATAATACCTCAAGGTTTTTAAACAGATAAAAAAGAACTTAAGATTTATATCACCATCAAATTAATTGTTACTTCGTTTCCACTTTTACGTATATTAATCCACTTTAAACCATTATTTTAACGATAAAACGAGCAGAAATCCACCGGTGGTCAAGTTTCCGTCTAAATTCCTCATAACATCTAATGCTAAAGTCAGGAAGATCACATTACCTCAAAAAGATGGCGATATCGGCGCGGTAATCTTGAATAGCGTCAGTGAAACATCTTGTGCTGTGATGATCAATCCGCCAGCCAAGTGACGATTATGATAAATTCTTCCTAAATTGTAAGAGGCCTTTCTCTAGCTTGTTCAGGTTGATTAAGAAGAAGAAAGAAATACCTTTTGTGTATTACCGCATATATTTTGTGCATTTTTGATTTCGCTGTGTAGTATTTGTGTATTCCAATCCAGAGCCGAATAAGAAAATGCCCAAAATATCTTGATGAATTTAAATATAGTCACAACAACAGTCAACTTTTATCTTTGCCAACCGTCAAATTATTTCCTTATAAAGTGTTACAGCCCATATATTCGTAACGTCTGCACAGGTTTTCTTATTTATGAGAGAATTTTAGGACGAAATGTTCGCCACGCTGCCCCAATGTTCACGAACTTTGTCTTCTTAATTTCTCAAACATGCCGGTTTTCACGATGATTTCCTTCAGCACTTAAAATTGCAATTAACAATTTCATTGAAACTAACAATGTGCGTTTTGACCTTTGCCTTACCACAGCTCTCATCTCCTTACTTGTTATTATCAAAAGCAAAAGCGACAGTGTGGTTGTTGTTGCCTCTTTATTACTACATTATACTCGTAGTCAGATATAAAACACACATTTCCAGATAACAGCATTTGAATATACGTACCAGCCTATGAGATGTCTGGTACAGCAATTGTCATAATGTCTGTGAAATGTGGTAATTATTGCAAACGCTTAAGATATGCCATATTATAAGAGAAACCTGTGTCTATCAGTGGCATGCTTATGTAAAGATCATTGTCAAACACTGGAATGTTAAAAGATAATTATTTTGATTAATCACTGAGGAATTAATGAGTAATTCTGTCTGCAGAAATCTTATTTTTTTTTTATAGAATAGGGTGACAAACGAGCACACAGTCCACCTGACGGTAAGTGGCTGTGCAGGCCCATAGACATCTACATCTATCCTCGATTACGAATCAAAATGCAGATGCGTTGTCACCCGTGAGGGCTAAGATGGAATGCCTCTCCATAAAAGGGTCTCCGGTTCTCACCTCACCATACGAAACACAGCAGCGTTAAGCTGCTATTTCACGTTGGTATTATGAGAGCGTGGTCCTTCCCCTGTCGAGCCGACCCATTCGTGCTACAACTATACTATTAATATAGCTGCAGCGTGGCTCTACCACGTAAAATAAAAGCTTGTTGGCAGGAGCTGGGCATCCTCACCACGGTTTGTTCTACTCTATGGGTTTGGCCTTGATGATGGAGGGTTTGCTGTCAGCCTGTTATCATCTTTGTCCCAATAAAATGAACTTCCAGTTTGGTGAGTTATTGTTGTTTGTTGTTATTTCATAATATGTACGTAACATCAAAATGTTTGAATCATTTTAAACGTTTTTCAAAAGCGATCCCCGATTCCTTTGTCTTTTTCTATCTATTGTATAATATAAAGGAATCTTAGGATACTTAGTTATCAAATTTGTGCTGATAAACACATGAATTCTGAATTTGTGGAATTTACTGACACCAACGGTTCTTTCGAACTGATATGACCTAAGAACCGGCACCTGCAATACCTCTAGAGTTGCGAATGTTTATGGGCGACGGTGATCACTAAATTAGGTGTTATGTAGAGAAAAGTATTGTAGTGGTTCTTAGTTCAATCAAAACCAGAGACATTATATTTGTGTAAAAACAGATTATTTGTTCTAAGTCTGAATGTCTTGTGATGTCTCTGTCTCTGATACTATGTCCCACTCCACCTATGATTATATCGCATAAGCTTTACATATGACTAAGTAAGAAAATTAAAGGCCTACTATAAAATAGATCAGGCTATATTGAGGACAATGATGTGCTGAAATAGCTCTAATTGCAGTTGCAGGTCCTCTGGCTAATGATATATTGTTAAAATAGATATTTCATCATTATCATCATTACAGCCCTTCACAAGTCCACTGCTGAACAGACCTCCCAAGGAATGCAAAAGCACGGTCCTGAGCCACCTGCATCCATCGACTGCTTGCATGTCTTACCAGGTTATCACTCCATCTAGTGGGATGCCCACCTCGCCCACCGGTTCGAGGCTGCCACTGTGAAACTTTATTCCCACCGGTTGTCGGTTCTTCGAGCTATATGTACTGTATTGTTTATTATATAATAAATTAGAAATGAAATTATACAAGACATTAAATAAAAATTAAAGACCCTTGATGGTTTATCTCTGATATTAGTTTTGTTATCAGGTATGTCTTGTTTTCGAATCGGTATAGATTTTGACGTTCATAAGAGCTTCCATCCAACAAGGCTAAATTGAATAAAAATTCGACGTCGACTTTGGTGGGTTAAATCGAGTAAGAGCCTTTAGGGTATATATTTGCACTATGATAGTTCCTGCCAGGATGTTACGGATATGACATTTCGGATCTGCGGATACGTATATGGGAATCAGGTTGTTGTGATGAGAATTTTTGACATCCGCGGATGCGGATGTGGACGCGGATTTTTAGAGGCTCACATCCGCGGATGCGGAGTTCAAGTGTTTTTTTAGAAAACTACTTTTAGGAACAATTAAATAGAAGACGATAATTTTACATTATTATTTAAATTTTGAAAAATCTTAATCAAAATATTTTATTTAAGTTAAATTAAAAAATTATTTTATAATAATCAAAATTAAAATTGTGCATCGTATTTAATGAAAATAAATATCACAGCTTATTAGCCTCCAGCCGGTTTCTTAGTGGATCGTAGATTAGCCCAGCGCAACTAAACAATTGTTCACTGGAAACGCTGGCCGGTGGAGGTGGTAAGCACTTGCGTGCACACTCAGAGAGAATTTTCAATTCTCTTCTATTTAATTTCCACCAAGTCAATGGATTTTGATCCACATCCAGTCTTTTTTTCTGCTGATACATTACCAACTCTTTCTTTAAAAGAGCATCCGGGTTGTCAGGCGTTTCTTCTTGACCTTCATCTGATGATGAGTGAGGATGAACGTCAAACATCAAGGCAAGGTCGACAACGGTCTGACCCGGAACAATTATTTGTAGACCATATAAATACTGGTTTCGTGCGGAGTTCGAACCCGCGGCCCTTGGCGCTGCAACTCATTGAAGTAATTTGTATATTAATTATGAACGAAAGTAAACACATGAAAATAACCGACATCAATCAAACTCAAAACTAAACTTAAAAAATTAAAACTACTATAAAACCTGCAAGTGTTTTATCAAAACGGAGAAGGTTCTCAATCCAGATGTTTATATATATTTTTGTTTTTAAACTGCTTTAAAAGTACCGCTTTAAATAAAAATATCAAATCAAAATCGTGTAAAATAGTCATAAAATAAATGATAATATCACGTTGCAAACGTCTTCTTTTTAAATTCTGGTAATTAATGAATAATTTATATCAATAGATACAAAATATAAAAGTTAGGACAGTAAACTCGTGTTCCATTTGATTAATTTTAGAAAGAGGGCATATAGCTGAGAATTATCATTGAGGCTGACTGTAAGTTTTCAAACTTATAAACTAGATTGAAATTCCAATTTACCTGCATCATCTTTTTTATTCTTCAACTGTTTTTCGTTATTCGAGCTTTGAACCAACTACACTCTTCTGGTTGCATCGATTTAAGATGATTTTTAAAGAAGTTATGGTACGTCTTTTCGTGAGTAACTTTTTACATATTTTGCACTGGGACTTATCCTGATCACTTTCGTCTAATTTAAAATAAGTTCAAATATTACTTCGTGCTGGTGGCGACATTTTTATTCACTTTTTTAAATTTATAATTTATACGACGAAATATTTATGGAAGACACAATAAACTAAGTCAAACAGAGGAAACGAACGTTGTGACTGACACTTCCTGAATTAACAAACAAGTATCTCGATCAAATGAAACAAATGTTGTATTATGTATAAATGTTGGATCTTGTCACCAGCGTGTATTCTCATTTTATAATCGTGTCGTGACTTGCTCCACATCTGCATCCGCATCAAAGATCCGCTTTGATTTATGCGGATGCAGATGCAGATGTCTAAAACAATGCGGATGTTCCACATTAGCGGATGCGGATTGGAATATCCGCAACATCCCTGATGGGAATAATATTATTTCGGTTTCGTTTATGGATATAAAATTATTTCGGATTATCCGTTAGTTTCAGATCGGATTAGATTTTTGAGGAAAAGTAAAATACAAATAAGTAGGTAATCATTTGGCTTTATTTCTAGGTTATCATTTGGTATTATAATCAATCGTTTACTTAAGTAATTATTATAGCTACCTACACATTTTTAAGTTATCTTCTTAAAAATGCTATAACAAAATTATTATAATAAAAAACAATGTGATTAGTTTTTTTTTCTATTATATTCTTCAATATCTTTCTAGGAACTATTACAACACATCAATCAGTCTTCTTAAGTCTTTGCATATTGAAGAATAAAAACTAAAATCTGAGCATAACATAAAGTCTCACTTAGACTGTCCCTATCCGAAATTATTCGAAACTTTTATATCGGATTCGGTTACGGATAGTTTTTATTTCGGATATCCGATAGTTTCGATTACGGTTACGGAGCCCATAACATCCCTGGTTCCTGCGCAGTTGATAATTTCCAACAGTATTCTGTAGTTATCGTCGAGGTCGAAATCGACCAGGAGGACATAAACAGAGACATAAACAGACATCACTATCTCATTTGCAGACTCGTCGTTCATGTACGTGATAGCGGTATTGATGGTGAAGTCTACCAGAACAGGCATCCCGACGTCAACGCGAGCGCCCATTCCACATTCATGCTCATCGCAGTTGCCATGTTCATCGGTGAGAATTTCTACTTAAAAAGATTAGTGAGACGTCCAACGGACCATGTGGACAAACTCCACTGCTAGCACAGCAGTTCCAAGGAGGTATACCGCGTAAATTTGGGTCCAAAAAAGAAAAGTCTTCAAGAAAAATTCTTGTTCTTATTTTTAATATAAACATTAAACATTTTTGTAACAGGCGCTTTAATTTTTAGGTTCTATATTATAATGTCGGAGTTTTGGGAGAACTTGACCGCCGTCGGATTGTTGCTTATATACTACCCGTGCGGTTAAGGAATGGGATTGAAAACTTGCCTCTATTGACCTCGCTCGCACACTGTCGATCTCTACACCTGCCACCCGGTAAAGACTGCAAAAAAAACGTTGCGATATGCGTTTTTCGTACGTTCTATAACTTCAGTGCAACTTGTCATTGAATAAATGATAACTAAATTCCATAAACTACAAACATTTCAGTCCAGTTTTGCTAATTTGTAAACTACGACGTGTTCTGAGAGTTTCTTTCATAATTATTGTTGATTTTGTTTGTTAATATTTTGTATAAAATATTTACATGCCATTGAGATATGAGTAACCATTTTAAAATTTTCGTTTGCCTGTCTGTCCTAGCTAATCTTCGGAATGGCTAATTTTAATCTTCGGAATAGCGGAATGGAAAACCTTAGAGATTTTATTAAAATAGAAATGTTGATATAAAATAAATGGTCTTTAATGATTATCTTAAGTGTAAATAAGGCCACATTAATAGATCCCAACCAGGCGAAGGCAGAGCGGTTCGCTAGTTATAATTTTTTTAAATTAATGTACCTACTTGGGTATACAATACTTTTCAATTATTTTCCCAGTAATAGAAAATTTCAATTAACTGAATAATATAACGTTATAACAATTTACCGTTATTAGCGGATTTCACTATTGATACTGTGCATGTTGAACTGTGCTCGATGAGCCGCCATTTCTAATCCCATTCTTTATCCGTACGGACTGTATTATTTTTATATAATGATCTTAAATGAATTTTAATATGTAAAAAGGTGCGATTTTGTATATTATTTTTTATTTTATAGGATAGGGTGACAAACGAGCACACAGTCCGCCTGATGGTAAGTGGTTGCTGTGACCCATAGACATCTACATCTATCCTCAATAAAGAATCAAAATACAGATGCGTTGTCACCGTGAGGACTAAGATGGAATGCCTCTTTCCAGTAAAATGGGTCTCCGGTTCTCTACACTCACCATACCATATGAGTAAAGAAACCGTACAGAGGCAAAGCTTCTAAGGAGCTGAAAAATTTTAAATATTTAAATAACAAAACGTTTATCAGCTTTTATTATAATACTTAATGTATTATATTTTTTACAAACTATTTTTATTCTAAATATTTTATTTTATAATTTGTTCTTCAAAAATTTGTTTCGACTTTTAATTAAATGGTAAATTCTAAATCTAATGTCGTTTTTTTTAAAAATAATCTATTGAAAGCACTCACATGACAACAAATATACAATCTTGCACACGTTTTAATATTTCATTACCAATATTTACAATGTTTTTTTCGAAAATATTCGCGTAATTTTTGCTCAAGCAATTCATACTTATTTCAGATATATTCTTACATTGACTGGAACTCGAACAAGCATCGTCATTTGTCAGCAAGTTGAGCGTTGGAAAAGCATTTCCAAATAAATATTTTACGGTCCTTTTTTAAAATTTAATACAGGATTTTTCGAAGTGATCCTCACAATTTTTATAATCAAAAACTTTTGAAAGGATATCTTTTCGTGTGACAGCTTTTAACCACTCTTGTCGTCTAAAATAATTTTAAAAAAAAACATGAACCTATGTATTTAACTTATAAACGTAATTATTCAATTATAAACATTATAAATATATTAGTAAATCCAATTGGGCATGCCCTAAGCGCATTAAAAAAATACGTATAACATGATTATACGGAATTTTTTAAAGTAGTTTAAATACACACAAGTTTTCACTAATAACCATATGATACTTCCAATTTTCCGATAATTTTATGTCAAACTTCAATTTAAAAAAAAGTTTGGAAAATCCAAAAGTGCACGACTCATAATGCTCATATGATCATCATATCATCATTCAGGTCACTCCATAATATCCAAGACGTATTTAAGTATAAATATTACATCCTACTTACTTTTAGTACGTACTACTATTATTTATTCTGTGCTTTAAAATATTGTAATAAAAATCTCTGATTATTATTATAATCAAGTATAAGAAATTTCGTTTTCGAATATTGTATTTGTACAGCGATCTTTTGAGCCGCTGCAAACAACCGATACAGTGTCCACTCACGACGGCGATTGACGCCGAACTAACTGAGTGGAGTGACGCAGTCTCTATTTAGTAAAAATAAATTCATACAAGACTGGTAAAACACCGAATATTTCAACATTTCGCAGCCGAAAAAAATAATTATAACTAAACTAAACAAAATTAAACTGCCATTTACGTTCAATGGCTTCCCACATGATAGATGAAGAGTTTTAAAAATAGATTGAGTTGAACAATTGATATTATCAAAAGTTATTGTGTTTACGAAGCCATGTGGACTTGATAAATCCACACCATAAGCCACTAAAACCCTTATGTAAAATAGCAATTAATTGATTTAAAAATATATTAATAAGTTTAACAATCATTTATCTTTCTGACAATGTGCTTTTTATATCACTTATATGTACAATATGATTGCTAGACGATCATGTGACAAAACGTTGAATCTTAAATTTTAGGCCCTGGTAGAACATACCTGCGCGCTTAGCGCTTATGGCATGCAAAATAACTATTAGGTACTACATACGTTTTTTTTCAATGTTAATAGATACCTCATACATAATATACCTATATGTGAGGTATCTATCTACCACATTAAAAATAATAATTATAGTCAAGTATATATACTATATATATACTTACCTAGTGGAGTCTTTAGGATAATTAAAAAATTATATATTTATATTTATTCTATTATTGTTCATACAAACAAGTATATTAAACCATATTTACACTTTTTTATATTTCATTGAACACGAATAATTCTTTAAAAATAAAATTTGACACTTATTATTCTTTACACAACCACAAAAAGAGTTTGAGCACAGGCCGAGCCGGTTTAGAGCAGTTTCTCTCTGTACGTGACGAGCCGCCAGTGCTCACGCACACACGCGCGTCTAATTTGTAGTAGTGTAACTATCATAGCGCGATTGTATGAAGCTTTGCCTCTGTACGGTACGGTTTCTTTACTCATGTGACCATACGAAACACAGCAGTGTTAAGCTGCTATTTTCCGCTGATGTTTTATGAGAGCGTGGTCCATCCCCGGTCGAGCCGACCCATTCGTGCTACAACTATACCAGTAATATAGCTGCAGCATGGCTCTACCACGTATGAAAAATGCGCAGACATGTTAACTATTAGTGGAAACGAAAAACAAGTGCTCTGATGGTAGTATAAACCTTAAGTTATTTTGCTTACTTGTGCGTCTTGAGATACTACTGTCGTTGTCTGCTGGCTTATGCTGTCAAAATCTCCAAAAGCTTTGTTATGTGACGCATCAACATATTATAGTGATGAAGTTTTAAACAATTATAAAGGATAAATGCTTACACTTACTTAATTGTTTGCATTGGCAAAAGTATTCGCAAATCCGTTGGTCATGTATGATGATTATACGTCAAATCCACCCTACAGTGAGTGGGAGAAGCCGTTTCACAGCAGTGGTTGTAACGTGCCCACAAGCTGAAAAGGTCGTGCAGTCAAAACTTTTGTCAACGAAATTCACAAAAAGTTAAAATGAAAACGGTTGTATTAATTGCAATCCCAATTTTTTTTAATCAATATTTAGAAATAAACTGAAAAGAAAATCCCATCTCATTTTTTTACTTTTATTTATTTGGCTTTTTATTTTAGGTTATTTGGTATAACATACCCGAGCCTGTACTTCTGGTTATATTTACCATCGCATTCCTCACGGTGTGTTTTTCTCACGATGAAGATTTATTATGTCGGACGCTTCAAAATGGGTAAGACTTTTATCTTTGTTATAATTGACTATTGTGTAGTACCAAAATAGTTGCATAAAAAGTAATATAGAGTAGAAAATTCAAAGAGTTACGCGTACGTATGAGAAACGGAAACACGTGAAAATTTTCGTTTCTTATGTCTCATGCATATCCTCCCCACAATGGGGGAGTCCCATGTCCAGCTATTTAAGGTCTTTTAAAGAAAAATACTACTATTACTGTCGTAGCCTATGGGCAGGGGATCGCCTCAAATTTCACACGCTCGTGTAGAGTGCAGTTGGATGCAGGTGGCTCAGGACAGTGCTTTGTGGCATTCCTAGGGGAGGCCTATATTCAGCAGTGGACTTATGAAGGGCTGTAATGATGATGATGATGTAGAACCACTCGAGTCGACTCGTGTCACCGGCATCATTGAAATTATTATTCGCAATCTTGCTGGTGCTGGTTAGTGTTGGTTTACCACATGGTGCATGATGAGGGGAATAAGTCTAATGAAAAAATATTGAATTTAAATATATTCCGTGGACATGTGAAGTTTGCCAAGTCGCATAGAAGCACCGCTTTCTGATCTATAACCCTGCAAGTAATGAGAGGCCTCTGCCCACTAGTTGGACGTATTAAAGCAACATTAATATCAACATGTCTTTCCGTCCGATTACAATTTGAGTGTCCTCAAAGGAAGAATAGGCATGAGTAATGAATAGAATTTTGTTACGCTAAGACAGCGCGATTTATCATCTAGGGCTTCGTCACAACTTACCACCACTGGGTTATATTAGTAAAAAAATGTTATATATGGACAGAATGCTCGTTACCGAAACGTGCGTGGACCGCTCTAAGGACGCACGGTCGATATACCTTCGTGCCGCGCTACACAGCACGAGCTGCCCTACTCACAGTCGCCAACCTTGCTAACTGGGCCCTGGCTGCTTACGGGTAAGTTTTCAAAGTTCTTTCTGTGCCTCGGATTATAATACTTACCTAATTCTGGTCCAGAGGAGTTCACCCAGTGTTTTTTTAGTTTGAAGAGAGACAGCATAATTACAGGATTTGCGATATTCCATCTTTAGTTGGCTACGGATCGACTTCTAGATAGACAGACTCCCAGGTAGAAAAGAGGCTCTACCTCCAAGGAACTATTACTTCTTGGTAGTTTTTTTTGCTTTATTTGTTCTCAACGAAACGCTAAACTTAAACGAGGACGTTCTAAGTCGCCTCTTAGTTTACATACGCCAAATACTTTGTGTTGTGTCTAAAATGTTATTATCTCAAGACTTTAAGGAAGATTATACTTTTGAATAAAAGTGGAATAAACACTCATAACTTAATGCTTAATACTGAGAACACTTTTAAGATTTTTTTTACTGTTGAGGCAGACTTTTATGCCGACGCTGAACGTTGATGAAAGCGTGTGCTTATAACTATGTCATGATGTGTGATATACTGTCTGTCCAACATTATCGTAAAATTTACGTTGTTAAACAATCGGACCAAATGATGGCGTTATTTACGAGTATATAAACTTGTATTATTGGCGACCAAGAAAATAAAATTTCAAATTTACATAACAAATAGTCTTTGATTTTAAGCGTTTTTACATATTTTTTTCTGAAAAACTCTACTAAATAAAATGCTTATTGTTGAAGCGACTATTCCTACATTCAAATGTATTTTTCCCACTCACGATACGTTAATGTGATTTCATCCTTACCATCAGGTAAACTTCGCTTTTTTCGTATGACTAGTGACAAGAACCGGAGAGCCTTTTTTTGGCAACAAGGCATTCCATCTAGTCCTTAGGCCTCGCATCTGCCTTTTTATTCTTAATTGAGGGTGAACGGTGTTTACGGGCCACAGTATACACTCACCATCAGATACTGTTGTTGAAATCCATTAGTGAGGCCATGCGATGCGTCATAAAAACACCGAGACATGCCACACGTTACCGCAAGCTCGCGATACGTACATACGCGATACGGACCCTGTCCGTGGCTGCTAACGCGTACTTATCGCGTGTGTGGTTAACGTATACGTAAACGTCTGTTCGTAGTACGTTGCGTTGCGCGACACGTGCGTCGGCGTGCGGCAATCAATGAGACGAAATCATAGCGGTGCGAGAGGCAACGCCCGTCTGGCTTCAATCTAACTTATATAAAAGTGTTTGTTCACGCTAAATGTAATTTTTTTTTATAGGAGAGCCAAACGAGCATGCGGCTCACCTGATGGTAAGTGACTACCGCCGCCCATGAACAACTGCAACACCAGGAGAACCAGGGGAATTGCAGATACGTTGCCGGCCTTTTAAAAAGGAGTAGGCTCTTTTCTTGAAGGTCCCTAAGTCGTATCGGTCCGGAAAAATCGCTGGTGGTAATCGATTCCACAAGGAAGTTGTGCGAGGAAGAAAACATATTCTAAATCGCACAGTAGTGGACCGCCAATCATCCAGATGGTGTGGATGGCATCGGGAATTCTGCCGCGATGTGCGTTCGTGAAATTTAGCGGCTGGGATTAATCCGAACAATTCCTCAGAGCACTCCCCGTGGTAAATGCGAAAGAAAATGAGGGATGCAACATCTCTTCGCAGCTCCAATAAATCGAGCTGATCGGAAAGGACTCGGTCGTCGACGATTCGAGTCGAAGGAGGAGCTGGCACTGGGGAGCCCCAGCCCAGAGATGGAAACAGTATTCCATGTGAGGCCGAACCTGCGCCTTGTAAAGTTGCAGGCGTTGTGGCGGTATGAAATACTATCCCGCTCTGCTGAGCACGCCAAGCTTTTTAGAGGCCAATTTGGCCTTCTCTTCCAAGTGACCACGAAACTGCTCGTCACTCGATATGTCGACGCCGAGGATTCCGATACTGGCTGAGGCAACAAGGGGAGTGCTTGAAACTGAGGAGATACGACAAGGGGTTTTTAGCGGTAAACGCGCAAACTTGTGTCTTCTGAGGATTAAACTGGACTAGATTTAGTCGCCCCAATCCGAGACTTTGTTCAGCAAAGACTCGATTTACACAAGTTTGTTCCGGTACTCGGCGACGTTTATTTACCGAGAAATATTCGCACGGCCGGTGTATAGAGCATCACCAGTGCTGTCATCCACATAGCATGAATGCTACCGGTTTGCAACATATCATTGATATGCAGAAGAAACAGCGTTGGTGATAGCACGCAGCCTTGTGGAACACCAGCGTTAATAGGCTTGTAGTCGGAGCATGCACCGTCTACAACGACCTTGATGCTCCGATCTGCAAGAAAGCTGGTGATCCAATTGCACAATTTCTCGGGAAGCCCATAGGAAGGGAGCTTCGAAAGAAGCGCTTTGTGCCAAACCCGATCGAAAGCCTTCGCAATGTCCAAACTAACGGCCAGTGCCTCCCCTTTGAACTCTACTGTCTCCGCCCATCTATGATTCAGGTAGACCAGAAGATCACCAGCTGATCGACCCCGACGAAAACCGTATTGGCGGTCACTAATCAGCTGGTGATCCTCAAGGTACCGCATGAGCTGGCAGTTTATAACGGACTCCATTATTTTGGAGAACAAGGGTGATGGCGATAGGCCCTGTAGTTGGACGGGTCTGAGCGGTCGCCTTTTAGGATCGGTTGGAGCTGTCTTCCATGATTTCGGGACTACGCCTAAGGAGTAGGAGTACCGGAAAAGACGCGTTAGAACCGGTGCCAACTCCGGAGCACACGTACTCAGCACAATTGGGGGGATTCCGTCAGGCCCACTCGACTTGTGGATGTCCAGAGAGAGGAGTGCTTTGCGAACCGAGCGCTGTGAGAACCGAACATCCGGCATGGAGCACTCACACCGCGGGATGGTCGGCGGTGTGTTCTCCCGTCATCAAGAGTCGAGTGGACGCAAAGGGAGCCTAAAAGGTCGGCTTTCTCTTTTGCAGCGGGCCAGTGAGTCATCCTCCTGTGCAGAGATGGTAGTGATGGTTTACAGAAATTCCTTGGACAGCCTTGGCGAGAGACCAGAATGCACGGGTTCCCGAAGGAAGGCGAACTAGTTTCTCGCCAATTCTGCCTATGTGCTCTGACTTTGCCTTGGCAATAACTCTTTGAAGGACCTGGAGGCGAAGTTATACTTTTAAACATGCTGGTGTTTACATCCCGAGCCGCCGAAGCCTCAGCCCAGGCCTGATAGCACTCCTGCTTACTGCGTAATGCAGTCTTACAGGAGCGACCAAACCAAGGCTGAGATCTGTCTCCGATGGGGTACCATAGATGATGGTATAAATAGTTCCATTTCCTGTAGCACAACATCAGTGACAGAGTCAGCAACAGCGCTGGGATCATCCGGCGAGAGGCAAACCCGCCCCCATGGGTAGGATGCAAAGAAAGACCGCATTCCGTCCCAGTCCGCCGACCTGTAATGCCAAACACGGCGACAACCTGCAGAACGCAACCGCGAGGGGAGCGTGAGTGGCACCACACTCCGGATCAGATAATGGTCCGAAGAGCCGAAAGGGGCATCGTCGAAAACCTGATCTCCGTCCGGATGAGAGGTCAGCAGAAGGTCCAACAGGGAAGGGTGTATGATCCTTCACATCTGGAATCCGCGTAGGCGAAGTAACCAGTTGTGACAGACCATATGCCAAGGCAAAGTCATAAACAGATCTCCCCGCATGATCGGTTAAACGTGAACCGAGCCATTCGGCGTGGTGGGCGTTAAAATCGCCAAGGATCACGTTCTCTGCGGATGGGACCTGTTGTAGCAAGGAATCTGTAGCCATTTGGATCTCTGCGGATGGGACCTATTGTAGCAAGGAATCTGTAGCCATTTGGACGTGGTCGATGAGTCGGTCTGTTTCGGCATTACCGCTATGGGACCTATAGAGGCACCCGTAGACGCGCGGATGGTCGTCGTTATCTACGCGTAACCAAAGGATGGACAGGTCCGAACCTTCAAGACTGCCGAGGCGTCGAGAACAGATGTCCTCTCTGACGTATACGCAAACTCCAGCCCGAGGCACAAAGGAATGTTCCAATTTGTACCCCGGGTAGGAGAGATACGAAGTATCAGCCGGGAAGGACACCTGCGTCTCGGTCAGAAAGAGCAAGGCCGGCTTCGCCGTCTCGAGATGGTAGTGGACGGCGTTTAGGTTCGAGTGAAGTCCCCTGATGTAGCAGAAATTCACGGATAGCGTGGCAGGGGTCGCCTTGGTCTTGTTGCTCAGTTTGCCCCGAGCAATTATTGTTTTGAGTGAATTTGCCCCTCCCCTCCTCCAGAATACGCGGGCAGCCTGAGCACCCACGCTCAGGAGTGGAGTAGCATGGTCGATGCTTAGCGAGGGATTCTCCAGGGTGCTGGTACCTCCTGGGGTAGTCTATGATTTAATTCCGCTACCATGTTGATGGGGGATTGGCCCGGTCACCTGCACTCACCAGTCGAAAAGCAAAAGCAGAGCTTCCACTTCACGCCGGTATTGTGTGAGGTCGTGGTACTAACCCGGCTCGAGCCGGCCCGTACGTGCAACAGCAAAAGCTGCTGCGTGGCTCTACCACCGTTAAAAAAAAATATAGTCCTAATATTTATAATATTGGGAAGATTCGTAGATCTATCTAAAGATATAATTTCAGAATGTACGAACACAACAAGGACTTCGCACGGCATTTGCTCGCGATACTTATGGGCAACGCAATCTTATACATGCTGAGTTACGTATTGATGAAGTTGGTCCATCGCGAGTCCATTCCCATATACGTGTGGATCCAGCTCGCGTTGGCGCACGCTTCCTGGATAATTGCGCTGTTTCTGTTCCTCGACGCTCGCACCAAGTGGTCGGTAAGTTTGCTCCAACGTGTCATTTACAATATTATGCGTGCAGGATAAGATCCCATTTGCTGATAACATCACCCTCTGTAATTTTTGTGTTACCAGTAATAAAAAACATTTAAAACGTTTTTTTGTGTTTAGTGAAGTGACAAACGAACTTACAGTCCACCTGTTGAAAAGGAACTCTGCATTCCAGCGACATCTGCAGCACACTTTAAACAAAGAGGGCTATTGATGCGTTGTCATCTCAGGAATAGGTAAGAGATACCTAACCAGACAGATTTCTAGACAGAAAAGGAGTCCTAACTCCTAGTAATGCTTTTTGTTCCATAACCCCCATAAACAAGCAGCAGTACATAGTGAATGCACATGCTGTGTTCAGGTATGGAGGGTATGAAGTATAATTACAGCCATAGTCATTCCACCTTAGTCTATCAGTGACAACGCATCTGTAGCATACTTTTTTGTAATTTGATTGCAGGTGTCCATTAGCTGCAGAGTTCCTTTTACCATTTGCTCGTTTGACGCTTTTATTTTATATGAAAATCCCTTTTCTTCTTCATCAGCCCGAGAAAGACCTCTGGGAAAAGGTGCATGAGGACATATAGGGCTTTATAGTTTTAATTTTCCGCTTGGCAGGTAGATTGGCGTTTGCAAATCGCTGTTCTCGCACCTTTGACGCTGGTTTCCATCCCCAGTCTGGATATTTTACGTCTGGCAAAGATGTTTATGCTGCCACTTAATGGGAGACCATGAGAATATTCCTGGCATATCCTTCACCTTTTACGACACCCGCGACGAAAAGTGATGATGGGTTCAAACGCCGTCACTATAACCTTAGCATTGTGTTATAAATCATATTTCTTTTCACAGGAAACTCCGGCTCAGTCCCGCCAGCATAACGCTGCGTGCACTGCGCTTAGTCTCTTAGACACACACGATTTGTGGCATCTGGCCTCAGCTACCGCCTTGTACCTAACCTTCAACGCACTTCTAGCGATAGACGATACATTCAATACGCCCAGGCATCTTATACCGGTGTTTTAAGGACAATATGTGTTTGATACTCAATTTAAAGTTATAGACTCTTCAAGCTTATTATGACAATACCAATTTTTAGTTTTTATTTATATAGTATTTGAGCCGTATTAGCTCAGAAGCCAAGCATTCGCCGTAAATGTCATAGTACGCGAGTTACCCGGATATCGAACTGGCACCAATGAAATTGTTAATTGTATTTTAAGTGCCGATTTACCACGTAATCGGCATTGAAAGAATCATCGTGAGGAAACCGGCATGTCTGATAATTAAAAGAAATATTTTGAAGACATGTGACGTTTACGCATTGAGCAGGCTGCGAACATTTCCTTGTCCCAAAACCCTCTCAGAAGTGAGAGGCCTATGTGGTGGGACTGGGAAACATATATACTGTAATTTTACTTTTTACTTTTCGTTAACTCTGTATATTATTTAAGATAATGTAACCAAAAATATAATTAATTGAATTTTACGAACCCTAGTAACTTATTTACATCAACGTAATAAACAAACTGTTTATGTTTTTTTCATTTGCTGTTACTATTTTGAAAGAAATATATTAATTTTACTGCAATTAATATTATATTTATTGTTATTGAAAACATGACTGAATGATCTTTATAATATTCTTAGAGCATACATGGTCTTCTAATCCGCTTACCAAGCGTGGCAACTATGGAAAATATTACCCACTAGCTGATACCCGCGACTTCGTCGGCGTTGCTTGATATATTAACAAAGTTTTCGATCTTCTCCGCGGCAAGAAAACACACATTACTGAACACGTGCTGTAAAAATCGTTGTTTCTTAAAACTTTAATAACTTTATAATAAATGAAGATATCGCATTATTTTTTTTTAGATAAGGGCCAAGTGTCTAAGGAATAAATCTTAAAAAACCTAATTGAAATCTATCCAGTGGTTTTTCCGTGATGCGCGCACAACTGCAAACCTCTATCATTTTATTTATATAGATAAGAGGCAATCTATGAGGGAGGACCTATGTTCAGCAGTGGACTCTTAATAGGCTGTAATGTAATATTGTTATTTAACACCTGTTTTAAGTCTCTTTTACAAACCTTTATTTATGTATAAAATACAAATAACTTTAGGTACTAAAATGACTCCATTTACCGAATGGTTTAATTATTTATTGTAAAATCCAAACAAAACCTATTTTACTTGGATAAGTGAATGACGTCACCATATGCCTAGAACTGGGTTATTCTATCCAAGTTTCTAGGTCGCGGCGATACTTAAGAATGACATTTAAACTACGGAAATATACGGTATTTTGATAACAGGTGCGAATATTATAAACAGATGAGTAAAACTAATGTATTTTTTTTAAATTTTAGATAAAAATTATCACTCAATTTTTATTAGCTTGTTTTGTTATACTAGATTTACTTTACTTTATAATACTGCTTCGTCCGCGTAAACTTAAAGAAGCTGAAATTCTGTAATAGTTTTGTTCTAATTTTTTTAGTTTTAAAAAGATTATTCATGAAATGACAAATAATCTCCTGAGAATAGTTTACTAGACAGACAGACACTTAGTTTTTCTTTGTATGTATAGAGATATAGACATAGATATAACGTAAGTATACACTATATATATATTTTACGTAGTATACTTACGGCTATATGTATAGGTAGCTCAGATGGTTAGCGCTCGCTGTAAGTTTCACAGTACGCGAGCAACCCTGGTTCGATCCCCGCCGGCACCAATGAAATTGTTAATTGTAAAGTGCTGAGTTGAACACGCATTGGGGCAGCGCGGCGGACATTTCTTGCTCTAAAACCCTCTCAGAAATGAGGAGGCCTGCCCAGCAGTGGGACGTATATAGGCTGTAACTTTACTTTTACTTTTACACTAAATCTATGGGTATAGAAGATTGCTATTGCCCAATATTTTGACATATTATATAAAAAAAAATATTGCAGTATTAACCAGGTTAATTATTTATTTTATAATTTTTCTCCGTTATGTTTGAGTCTTAAAAATATAATTCCAGAAGGAAATTAAAGAGGACCGACAGTATACCGAAAATTGATTATCTTATTCGCAGTGGTAACAATTTAAACAAATCTAGAAAAATTACTTGTATAATTGGTAATATAGGGAATTCTATAGAAATCTTTTATCATGAAATGATCAACATGTGACGAAATGGTTAGTACATCTGTCCATCCGTCTACTGAGCCGAGGTTCGAATCCTACTAACCACCCGAGTTTTTTAACGTAATTTGATTTTTTGACTATTTTTTTAATTTTTGACTATTTGAGACGATCTCAAAATATAAGATATAAGTTTTATTGTTTAGCGAGGGCATTGTTATGATTTGAATCGTATTACTAAATACGATTCAAATCATAAATTTGCCTTGACTACTTACTAAAGTAGATTTTTATCAATTCACGCTATTAGTGTTGGTTAAAAATTTTTAAATGAAAATTAAATACTTAATTCTTGTTAACAATTTCATAATTTTTGAAATTTCCCATTTCACTATTTAAATTAAATTTTATAAATTGATTCAAGCAAACATTAATTTAATATGTAGTTTTTAGTTTTATAATGAAATGTATGTAATTAATAAAATTTTAAACATAATTTATATATGACTGCTTGTTTTATTTTCCTTGATGTGATAATATTTGATTATCCACATGAAATTCTGTTTGATATCGATCATTATAACGACATTCGAATACATTCTTCAGCCTTCTACCCGACTGCCCTAGATGGAGGGTAATGTTTTTCAAGTGTATGTATGTACTTATGTCTATTTGTTTGCCCGGCTTCTTGGCCTAAAGAGTTTCATGGAATTTAACACAATATGGATTGTCGTTATTTTCGTTTTCTTAGTTGTGGAAGTGACATCGTTCATTTCAACCTTGTTTAATTTGTAGTATGCCGTCCACTGTTTGGTAAGAACATCAGACTTATTAAAGTAACTCCTATTATAAAAACGTTAATACTAGGATTTTTCGTGAAAGTTTTTTACATACATAAATTGCACATGAACAAACATCCCGAACAATTAAATCCAGACCATACAAACACTTCTTCGGTGCAGGATTTGAACCAGCGGTCCCGCTGTTTCGCAGCCAAAGGTATGTAGGTCCATATTTGTGTCACTTTTAATGCACCGTAGCCGTGACAGTAAATATGCCTACGCATACCTGGGCAAGGACATCACCAATGTCAAACTCGCACTAACAAACCCACCAATATATCAGCCTTAGCCGTATATAGGCAGGGCCACGGGAACACTTTCCACCACATTTCACCAGCGCCAACCCTATGGCGACCCTTCCTCGGAAAGGACAACCTCTCTTCTTGAGGCAGACGCGGCGGGACATGATGCCTACTTACTCGGCCAATTCCGGACCTCACCTAATCCGTTACGCGGAAGTCATAGGCCAGAAAAACGTGCGCCTGTAAGCAACAGTTTTCTCAGATTCCTAGCGGCGTATCTGGTCTGTTACTTCGCCGCAGACCACGTTTCGACCGCGGAGGGTAGGGAGAGCGACGCATCGTAATACCGATACCGATTTCCGAATCTCACCTGCATCTCCATACTAGCATTCCTCTTCCTACGCGACTCCACCTCGGCTGCCAAGGGTAGGGTGAGAGGACCAGCCCTCCCGCCGCAATCCACTAACGCACAAATGGAATGGGCCAACCTACTCGATGGAGCCTCCTCAATTACCTCTGGCCAGCCATGCCATATGGGTTCCTCTTAGTTCACCGTGTGGGCCAAGCAACTGCTACTAACAAGCACGCTGAGATCCATGCTTTCGTTGTGGTTAAGCATAGATAATACCTATACAAAATGAATATATATGAAGAATAGATATAAAAAATATTTCTTTCTGAAATATTAGTTATATTAATTAGATTAGAAATGGACAATCCAAACTGTGATTATTCTTAAAGTAGAAGAATTTAAAAAAGTTAAAAAGTTAAAAAATTAAAGAACACAGCACTGGCGCATTGTTTTATTTTTGTACATAGGTACACTAGAAACAAAAAAAAACTTTTATTTAAAACGCAACTTTTCAAAGATTATGACACTGTGTTACCATATGCGTAACGATTAAGTTCACCTTAGTCCCAACTAGCGAAATCTGGTGATTGTAAGGTTATTATTAGCCCTAATTCCTACATAAAACGTTTTTAAGGCACAACTATTTACGTTTCTGTAACCAGTTGTTCCTGTGAATGTAATAAGAGGCTACAGAGGGAAATAAAACAAGAGATAATCTTCCTGATAACTCAAAATATTAATAAAGTAAATATCAGACCTATGAGACAATCTACGGGGGAGGTCCATGTTCAGCAGCGGATTTTGATAAGCTTTAATGATGATGATGATGAACTACTTCACCCAATTCTTTTTTGTAGAAGTACCACGTAAACTGTCAATGCTATGGCGATGTTTTGGTTTTTTTATAGTCTTGGCGCCAACTTTACCGATTCAAAAGACGTGTGTTCCATGGCACGTGTTCACACTCAGCACACTCACGCACGGCAGAGAACACACTCTAGAAGCCCTGCACAGGCAGTGTGAGTAGCCGGTCTTACGGCAGAATCGCGATTCACATGCAATTGCGACCTGATGTCATGTAGTAACAACAAAAGAGCAATATATGTAAGTAAAATAGGTGGTTTTTTCGCTCTGAAAGTGATTTCTTTCAGACAAACCGTTACGGTTATGAACAAAGAATGAAACAGAAGAGACTTATAGGCTCATTCGTTGCCGCACTATAATTTTCTAATATCATACGTATGGCCACCGCTATATTTTGCCGAGACTCGCATGGCGAGTCGTCGGCCGTACGAATGAGGAGGATACATCTCGCGTGGCGAGTCCCTGTCCTTACAAATGAGGAGTTTGCATCTAAATGCATATTTGCCCATTTTAAGGTGTTAGAAGCTAAATTTACTGAGTAAAAAGATTTCAAACTAATTCTGGAAATTAAACTTCTTTGTTGTTAACCAAAACAATTTGAATAAACACTCCGATTTTGTTTTAACATGAGTTATAACATAGCCTCATAGGTAAAGAGCCTACACAGCAGCGACCCCGATACATTGCAGCGGCACGAGGCGCAACTCAGCAGAACGTGAGCATTGACGTCAACGGATGCAATCGGAGCTCTGCAATATACCTTTACTTTATTTTTAATGTAATAATTAAAATTCATTCTAGATCTAGCATCGATCTTATTCACTTTTATTTTAGTTGTAGTAATTATATTGTAATTTTTATATTATAATAAAGTATTTTAAATTAGTTTCGGTTTTTTTTGGGTCCTTCGGCTGCAGTTAACGTAATTGGCGCAGTCGGTAGGATACTCAAAGTTAGTTAGGCTAGTGTAGCTTTCAAGCTTTAAACGAGTATTCGAATCTACTACGGACCAACTGCGAGCCAAGAGGATACATCAAGACATCGATTCTGAGAAAACCGAGATAAAATTTATGTAAGTACACCAGAATTTTATCTAGTGTTGCTTCCTTTTCCTAGTGTAAATCTTTCCTGTCAAATTTTCCATCCAAGGAAATCATCCCACTGTGACCCTACATCGCGTAGGCAGCCACGTAGACAGAGTTTAGATTATAATAGATATTTAAGTTGTTATTTAGAGTTAGATATAATTACCGAGGAATCAAAATGGCCCACGACCCTGACACTATTTTTAAAGTTTTACGCCCAGTGCCAGAGTTCGACGGCAACCCTAATGTACTAACTAGATTTATAAAATTATGTGACCAATATGTGCTGCATACCAAGTAATGATCCTGGCAGTGAACTATCAAACTTATGCCTGCTTAACGGGATATTAAATAAAATAACTGGACCCGCCGCGACCACTTTAAATTCAAATGGTATTCCTGAAAGCTGGCATGGCATTCGTACAGCATTAATCAATAACTTTTCGGATCAAAGAGACGAAACGCTCTACAATGACCTCTCGTTAGCTACTCAGGAAACAGCTCTCCCAAGAATTTTATGCACGATGTCAGACACTGTTCAGCACTATCATGACGTATGTTACGCTTCATGAAACCTTGCATACTACAATAGAAGCCAAACGTATATTATATAAAAATCTAACGAAGCAAGCTGTACGCGGTTTAAAGGAGCCACTTGGCTCACGAATACGTTGCATGCGTCCTGATACCGTTGAAAAGCCTTGAGTTTGTACAGGAAGAACTGAACGTTATGTACTTGCAACAACGCGGTGAATCTTTCGCTGAGAGGAAACCTCAAGCACCTAAGCCTCTCCAACCTGGCCATATGACCTTACCTTTGCAAAACCATTCAGTTTTCCTGCACCGATGCCAATGCCTAATTTACAGCGACCTTTACATGTACCACAACAACAAGCTTTCAGGCCTAACATGCCACCACAGTATAATATGCTTTTTTTTTTTTCGGGAAATCATGGATACCTTCCGCTGCGGGGCAACGAAAAGGTTATGCCGGACCCTACCGGCTAAAACCCCACGGTGGTCACCATCAGCGTATACGAGGGGTCCAGGATCTCCGTTCGGAACGCCACCGGCCCCTCCATCGCTTTGCTACACTAATAGCACGTCCGGGGCAGTACATGCTACCCCAGCACCCTCGCAGTGCTACCACGATGTCTCGAGACCACCCGAGTCATCGTCCTCCTCGGGGTTACAATCTAGGCGTTCGTGGCCCCCGCCCCGAGCTTTTGCACCCCCAGAGTCCCCGTTTCTGGTAGGGAAACACCGTTTTCAAGAGGAGGGCCGTGACGAACGCCTTGGCGACGTCGTCTCCGCGCGGGATCCGCCCTCTCCCGATCCCGCTCAGAAGCCTCCTTCTGAATCATAACAGATTCACAGAAGGTGGCTACGGCCCTCCACGCCGAATCCCCGCTCAGCATCGCCGACACGACTGCTGGCAGGGAGAGGTTCTGTCCGATGCGGTTTACCAGGATCGTTCGCCCCGTCCCACGCTGGGCATACTGCGAGCGTGGGAAGCGGAGTCCTGGTCCCGTCCACCACAGTGGAAGCAGTTCGCCGTCGCCTCGCGTCCGATCTTACACAGATAATCACCGAAGCACCCATGCCCGGTAATTATCTGTGTAAGTCTGTAGGTGAGTCTTCCTGCTCGTCGCTGCATCCAGGCACCGGCAGGATTGCTCCAATGACGCGCTTGCGTTCATAGCGCACCTCAAGTCGAGAGCGCCATGACGCCAGAGCGTTTTGTCGTTCCTGCCGTTTAATTGATTCGAGCGCCTCTTCGCTCACTACTACCACCGCTCTGGCGGAGGGCACGGATTCGGAAGTACACCGCGTCCATTTCCGCCAGTATATCTAGTGGTGGAAAGCGAGAGGTTGTCGCCGCCTCAGGATATAGTGCGGTATCCTCGTACGATCCGTATGGCCATCCTCCGCTGAACACTATAGATTTTAGTTCTACAGCGTCGGATGGCCAGCCTTTTGCCCATACAGGCGCTCCATACAGAGCTACGGATCGCACCGCATAGAGGCGACGTATTCCTCCGTTGGTCCCCTAGATTGGGCAGCAGTCTATGCATAGCACCCGCTACCCTTTCGATCCGGGGACTAGCTCGAAATGTTCTTCGAAGCCCCAGCGACTGTCCAGGTGGAGGCCTAGGTATTTCATGTACCTCCCACTCTGACATCAGACCCACCCACGCGGACACACGAGTCGGGTGGCCTCGCCTTGGTAATTTATGGAACCATAGGGCCTCGGTCTTGTGGAGGCGCTTCTAATCCCAACTCGTGGATTTTGGCGACGACGACTTCCGCCCCGAGTTCAGCGAGCTCCTTGGCCCCCTTGAAAGTGATCCCGCTGGCGATCACCAATGTGTCGTCAGCATAACAGACAATATCTACGCCAGCGGGAAGATCGATTCGCAGAACCGCATCATAGGCGAGGTTCCACAGTAGCGGCCCCAGCACCGAGCCCTGTGGAACCCCACGTTTAATCTCCCTCCGGATCTTCCTGCCATCTTGCCCCATGTACAGGATGTACCTGTCGCAAGTAGTCCCCGATAATACCTTGCATGGGGGGGCACCTGATGATGTGCCAGTGCCCTCCTGATTGCATCCCGGGTAGGAGTTAAAGGCGTTGACGATATCAAGACTTATCGCCAACGCCACGCCACCCTGGGATACTGCTTGTTCCGACAGGGAGCGGACGCGCATAATCGCATCTAAAGTGGAACGCTCCCGTCGGAACCCAAACTGGCTATCAGCCAAATCGGGACCGACGCGCGACAGATGCCTATTGAGCCGACTGGCAACTATCCTCTCGAATAATTTGCCAATCTCGTCCAACAGGCATAGCGGTAGGTAAGAGGGAGAATCAGCGGCCCTGCCCTCCTTCTTCAAGAGGACCAGCCTTGCTTCTTTCCAGGCTGTGGGGAACGTGGCACAGCGCAGACAGCTGGTAAACAGCTGCCTGAGCCTGTCCCCCAGGGCAGCCAGACTCAGCACTAGGGCCCGGCCCGGTATTCCATCGGGCCCCGGTGCTGTGTTCCGGGCTTTTAAGCGGCTAACAGCTCGGTCCAGCTCTTCGACGGTCACCCCATCTCATCCTGCCACTCCCATGACGACGGTAGGTGACCTGAGGATTTGACCGGTCCTCTGGGAAGAGCGTGCTGATCACCCTTCCCAGAAGATCCGGATCGAGAGTCTCCGTCAAGGGGGGCGACCAAGGCCGGAGCTTACCCAGTACCATCCTGTATGGACGCCCCCAGGGATCTTCGTTGAGTCCCTCCAGAAGCTCTTTCCAGGACCGAGACCTGGCGTTGGCTATAGCAATTTGTAGCGCCTTTGTAGCCGCTCAGAGTTCCCAGTCCTCCTCAGGCGGAGCTCGCCTTCTTCTTCGAGATCTGGTGTACTGGCGCCGACTTCGCAAGCAGAGCGCACGGAGCCGTGCGATTTCTGCCGACCACCAGTACACTGCTCTGCGCTTGGGGCGACTGGTTCTGGGCATTGACAGGTCGCAAATTTGCGCCATCGTACCCCGAAACCAGTTCGCTTCCACTTCAGGATCGGAATGAACCTCTTCGACGTTATCTGGCCAGGACGCGACGATGGCGGCTTCGAGCTTATCTCGGTCGAGCCGCTTGAGACACCAACGCCGCGGTGGGCTGCTCTCGGCGACTGTTACTGTCGGGCTGGCGAAGTGCGACATCGAACACGATGTGACGGTGGTCGGACAGTGACCGCCTCCTCCGCCACTCGCCAGCCCGACAGCATTTGCACTGCAGGAGGGTTGCCCACAAGATCTACGATGGACTTCTGCCACCGCACGCATGTGCTTACGGACCCTGATTCATTAATCGGAGGTCCACCCAGCCGCCCATTCCATCACTGTCTCTCCTTCGGATCGTCTCTGGAGTTGCCCCAAGCCCTGGTGTGGGCGTTAAAATCTCCTAGGACGATCAACGGACGAGGTTGACATTCGCGAACACAGTTCGCCACCTCGTTCAGGTACGCCTCGTAGTCGGCAAGGGACCTATTGGGAGACATAGCAGCCCACTATGGCCAGGGGCCCCATTGCATCTGCAACGAAGCCCTGCCCCTTCTCAATAGGGCGCAGGGTGGGGCCTCTGCACTTCCCAGTAGAGATACAGAGCCCAATTCATCACCGAACCAGCGAGGATGGTCAGGGACGGAATAGGGCTCCGCTACTACGGCAAGGGCAACCCGCCACTCCACAATGGTCTGCATAAGCAGATGTTGTGCATTGCGGCAGTGGTTCAGGTTGCCCTGGAGGACTTTAAGGGGTGTGAAATTTATTTTATTTCATTTTTCGACCACCTCCATTGCCGAGTTAGGACTCGGTGCAGGGACTGATGTCACTGCGTCCGGCTTGTTGATGGATGCAGACGGAGTCTGCTCGTTCTTCCTTCCTTTGCTTTTTTTAGGAGGTGGGACGCACTTTTTACCCAGTCTGTGGCTGGCAGGTCGCCCGAGATCTGAGCACAGAGGACACTTGGGTTCCAACGCAGTGCATTGTTTGGCTCCGTGCCCAGGCTCACCACAAGCGTAACAGCGTGCACCTCTATTTACTTCATTGGGGCACCTGCTAGCAACGTGCCCTCTTTCAAGGCATCTAAAACAATGCATGGGCCTGGGCTCAGTACCTCCACTCGGCTGACCCTCAACCTACCCGTACTCTCCCAACGGCTGCAATCTTGCGGATCGCCACGACGGGACATCGTACCCAGCACGTCCCCATGTTGGGTGTTCGTCGGACTTCCCTGACTTTTATGTTCTCTACTGAACAACCCCTGCTTCAGCCATCGCCACTGCAATCTCTTCAGCGCTGACGGCATCGTCGAGGTCCCTCAGCCGAACGTCGCTTGTTTTGATTGGGCGACTAATTCGCACGTTCAGGTCCGAGAGAACCTCTCGCATCTTTGCCGCCAGCTTGTCCGCCTCTCCACAGTCCGGACCCGTTATCTCCAGCAAGAGTCCTCCGGTTACTGCGCGCTTAAGGCGAACAGTTTTATGCCAAAGTCTGCCAAATGGATTTTTTTGGCTTTCCTAATGGAGGAACTTTAGCATAAGTAACGGAGGAGCTTTCCAACACCGTGACTGTTACTGCAGAAGTCGGGGCACGCAAAGTTCTTTCTTGTTGCTCCTCCTTTATTGTACTCAAAGTCGACGCCGTCGCGTTGGACCGCTTTTGGGTGGCTTTTGCTTTTTCGGCTTTTAGTTACTTCCACCCACGAGCTGACATTCGGTGTCGAATTATTCAACACCGGTGCAGCTACTGGGGAGAGCGGCCAGCGGTGGAGAGGCGGGCTTTTTTTTCCTCTTCACCTTTTGTCTTAGCCTTCTGCGGCTGCAGTGGTGCCTGCTTGCAACGGTTGGGGTGGCGGTGCTGACAATTGCGGCGACGGTGTCTGCGGCTTATTCGCCCCGCCAGTGGAGGCCGAATAACCCTATCTGGAAATATCTTGGCCTCAAAGATTGCCAGCTTTCTCAATTAGGGATCCGATGCGCCCATGAGGTCCTCCTCCATGCCAGGTTTTTTGTTGCACTCGCACCGGGCGATTAGACATACTTGCTGTTTGGGGTGGATCAGCCTTTTGCGTCGCTTGCTTACGGAGGAGATTAATCTCTTTCGTTAAGTTTTCGGTTCTTTTGGCAAGGTTGGCGAGCTGTGATCGCAGTTCCGTATTTTCCCTCTCTAGTCTTTTGATATTCTCGCTGGTAGCGGTCCTTCGCGCAAGTACTTCAGTTGCCGCCTTTATATTAAGTACGGCTAACCTTATACCCCTCACAAAATTGCCCTTTAGGTTGCGGGAGCGATCCGCTACCTTTTCAACGGCCTGAAGGTTGAGGTCGATTTGTTGACCGAGCTCCCGTCACTATGAGTCGCCATTTCCGGGCCAACTCCTCTAGGTTGGGCAGATTTTTTAGCCCTGGTGTTTGTGGGCGCTACGGAGGTCGAAAAGGTCTTCCTCCGTTTCTATCCCTGTAGCGGCCTCTTCTTCAGAGGCTGTGGCCGACACTGCTGCAAATTTGGCGGCCACAACCGCAGCGCTTGGGGCTTGGCCTTCTTCTTTCCCTTCCGGTGGGGCTGATAAGTGAAGCGAGCGAGCCATCGGACCCACCTCCATCGCTTTCAATAGCCTGATTTACTGGCATTTAGGCGTTTAGAACGCCCACGTTTGTCTTGTGTCGTCCTCCCCGACACGGCTCCAGTCTTCTTACTTTGCCCCGTGGATGTTGTGGGGCCCGGTTGATACTTGTGCATCCTCATGATGGTGGATTGCCCCCAGATACGATGGGGCTGCCACAGCGCCTATGAAGGCAAATGTTCCGCGCCTTGCCACCTAATTATACACCCCATAATAATACGCTTAGATTACCAAATAGGAATCCACCCCATGACTCAGGCCCAAAGCCTATGAGTGGCGTTAGCCATTACGTACCTAAACCAATGCCTGACAGGACTGACCGGTCACGATTGGCAAATACGGTAACCCGCCACCTTCAAATTACTTCAAAAGTAGGGAAATGAATTTTAACGAATTTACAGATTACAATAGTTACTATTATCCTGAACACCAATACGACTATTACGACTATAATGATAATGACGACTATACCAATACTGTGACCTATGACTATGACGACACACAGCACTACCAATATCATGACGCAACTGAGTTAAACGAGCAAGATGACGTAGACTGTCAACCTTCTACAAGCAGTTCGACTCAGGATTTTCAAAAGACTCGTTCTTCAAAAAAGCCAAAATAGAAGTAAACTTACATACGCAGAGACAGCTTCCATATATATGTATTTCTAACCCTCCGTTAAAATTTCTAATCGATACCGGGGCGAATCAGTCCTTCATAAATCCAGAAGCCATACAAAAATATTTTTCACATATACCTTTAAATTATGACCCGTTCGAGGTAACCAATGTGCATGCTACAACTAGGAATAATTATTCGATAACTATTCCATGCTTTCCCGAATTCCAAGAGCCTGATAGTATTAAATCATATATTTATAAATTTCACGATTACTTCGATGGCCTTATTGGTCTCGACCTATTAGAGAAATGGGAAGCTAGAATAGATTTAAAGGATAGATTACTTATAACACGATTAGCTAACAACCCTATCTTAATGTATAACTCTAGGAATGTTAATTATTACGAGGACGTGATACAATCCCAATCTTCAAAACTGATAAAACTACCTATTAATGTCCATGACGGAGATGCGTTAGTTAGCGAACAGTATATCTCTAATTGCGTCATAAGCGAATGTCTAATATTAGTGTCGAATAACCGCGGTATTATAGAGGTATTTAACCCGACCCGCACGATATAATTTTCTCCTAGATCGCCCAATATGTGCCGAGACGTATAACATCGAGTCATCTCACAACGTTCAACCACTCCCACGTTACAAAGAAGTATTATCACGTTTACGCACTGACCATCTAAATGCCGAAGAACGCGCTAATTTAGAAAGATTATGTGTCAAATACGCTGACGTTTTTTATATAGAAGGCGAACAACTAACATTTACTAATAAATAAAGCATAGCATCGGACCACTGATGAGATACCGATATATACTAAAAGCTATCGGTACCCATACGTTCATAGAGACGAAGTTAAACAACAAATTAGTAAAATGTTAGAGCAAGGTATAATTCGTCCATCCGAATCTGCATGGAGCCTCCCATCTGGATAGTTCCTAAAAAGTTGATGCTTCTGGAAGACTAAATGGCGACTCGTAGTCGACTTTAGGAAGCTAAATGAAAACCATTAATGATAAATACCCAATCCCGAATATATCGGATGTACTAGATAAGTTAGAAATTGCCAATACTTCACAACCTTGCATTTAGCCAGTGGATTTTACCAGGTCGAAATGAACCTAGTGACATCCCGAAAACAGCATTCAACGTTGAACATGGGCATTTCGAGTTCTTACGGATGCCCATGGGATTAAAGAACTCACCATCTACGTTTCAGCGTGTCATGGATAACGTGCTCCGCGACCCAAAATACAGTTTGTCTAGTGTACTTAGATGATATTATTGTGTTCAGCACTTCTTTGCAAGAGCACATGGTAAATCTTGAGAAAGTATTTCAGAAACTACGGGAATCCAATTTTAAAATACAAATGGATAAATCCGAGTTTCAAATTGAAACCGCTTATTTAGGACATATAATTAGCAAAGATGGCATTAAGCCAAATCCTAGCAAATTATCAGCCATAGAGAAGTATCCATTACCCAAAACCGCAAAAGAAATTAAACAGTTTTTAGGCCTTATAGGTTATTATCGCAAATTCATCCCAGACTTTGCTCGAATTACTAAACCTCTGACACAATGTCTAAAAAAGGGACGAAAAATAACTCTTGACACAGACTATATTAACTGCTTCGAAAAGTAAGCTCTTGACCAACGACCCAATCCTCCAATATCCTGACTTCAACAAAGAATTCATCCTAACCACTGACGCATCCAATGTAGCGATAGGAGCCATCCTATCTCAGGGACCCATAGGATCAGACAAACCTGTATGTTACGCTTCTAGAACTCTAAATGAGAGCGAAGTGAACTACAGCACTATAGAGAAAGAACTCCTTGCCATTGTGTGGGCAACCAAGTACTTTAGACCCTACCTGTTTCGCCGTACTTTTAAAATCTTAACTGATCATAAGCCCTTCAGTGGGTAATGAATCTTAAGGAACCGAACTCATGACTTACTAGGTGGAAATTAAAATTAATGATTTTTTCTGTCATACAAAAAGGAAAAATAACACCAATGCCGATGCGCTTTCACGGTGGAAATACATAACGAAGAATCATGTTCTATGTTAGCTAACCCATCAGTAAAACAGCCCTAGCACTGGCTCGACAACTCTAACACACAAGCCAAGAAAATCCGATCCTCGAAATTCATCACCGACGAACCTCTTAATAAATTCCACAAACAGCTAATATTAACAATGTAGAGGCGATAAAAAGACGACCAATAGTGACCAAACCTTTGATACACATACTGAACAGCTGTACAGATAAGACAACCGAAATGGAAGTAGACCTAGTCAACGCCATAAAAGAATACGTGAACCCAAAAGTCAAAACCGGATTACTAATTAACCCCCCTCTTTGCATGTATGACGTCATTCCAATCTTACAAGATAAATTTAGAAGCTCATCTATGAATCTTGTCTTAACTAAAGTGGAAGTCGAAAATGTAAAAGAATATTTGCAACAACAAGAGATAATAAAGAACTACCACGAAGGTAAAACCAACCATCGCGGTATCAACGAGAGTTTCCTGGCCCTTTCCAAACGATACTATTGGCCTAAAATGAGAGAACACATTACGAAATATATTAATGAATGCACAATATGTGGTCAGGCTAAGTACGATAGGAAACCTATAAAACCTCAACTCAATATCGTTCCCCCCGCTACCAAACCTTTCGAGATTATCCATATGGACATGTTCACAGTACATAATGAAAAGTATCTCACATTTATAGATGTATTCTCCAAATATGCTCAAGCGTATCTTCTAAGAGACGGAACAGCATTGAGCATTTTACAAAGTCTACTTACCTTCTGTACGCATCACGGTCTTCCTCTTACTATTGTCACCGACAATGGGACCGAATTTACGAACCAGCTATTCACTGAGTTCGTACAATTACACAAAATTAACCATCATAAAACGTTAGCCCACTGTCCTAATGACAACGGTAACATAGAGCGGTTCCACTCGACTATACTGGAACATCTGCGAATCCTAAAACTACAAAGGAAAGACGAGCATTTAGTAAACCTAATGCCCTATGCTACCCTAGGATACAATAGTTCTGTACACAGTTTCACTAAATGTAGGCCTTACGACATTGTTAATGGACATTTCAACCCAAGAGACCCAATCGACATCGACTTGACAAAACACTTACTGCAGCAATACATACTAACACACCGAGAGCAAATGAAAACAGTGTATGAAATAATTAACGAACATTCTTTATCCGAACGTTCAGCATTAATAAATAATCGGAATAAATCGCGGGAACCAGAGGTTGAATACCAACCAAACCAACAAGTTTTCATTTCCAACCCCCTAGCTAACCGACAAAAATTGGCCCCACGTTACACCCATGACCATGTTCTAGCTGACTTACCAATACACATTTACACGTCTAGGAAACGCGGTCCGATAGGGAAGTCTAGACTTAAACGTGTACCTAAAACTGCCGAATTGTTACAGGACTCTAAAATTACTGACTGTACTGACCGTGCTGACGATCGAAGCCCAGGAGATAAAACTTGAATATCTTGAAGACGAACCAGGTCTACTATTTAGACTTGGACCAACGACTCATAACTCACTATCATACATTTCTTCAATATGTAAAACTTGACGACATCAGAGACAAAGTAACCCTATTGCAGGTACAGCTACAGAACTACAAGAACAGACTTGATAACGACACCAACTTACTGTACGAATTGCAAATGGACTATCTTTCTAGCAAATTAGATAAAGTATTAATACAACTAAATAGCTTAGAGCCTAGTCGCACTAAGAGAGGTCTAGTAGACGGATTAGGCTCAGTGATCAAAAGCGTAACCGGTAATCTAGATTATTTAGATGCCGCGAAATATAATAATGCCATAAAAGTTTTGAAGGATAACCAAGATAGGATCGAATCAGAATTCAATAGTCACATTAGCATTAGTAAGGAATGGATGTTGCAACATAATAGTGTAATATCCCAGATAATTGAAAATGAAAACAAAATTAACTCAACACTTATCCAATTATTACATAGAGCCACTTATAGAGATAGTAGCCTCATCAAGTATGCTAAGTTTGCCCAACTCCTAACAATTTTAACAGAAAATATCGATGATATGCTCAATGAGCTTAATAGGATAGAAAATATATTAGCATTTAGTCGTGCATCGAGCACCCACCATTCTACGTTAAGTGTTAAGGTAATTAAGTCTATGTTAGTAAGATTAAGGCAAATTTATGATAAGGAACATGTATTAAATTTAGAGACTAGAGAATATTACGATATCATTAAGTCAGGTTATTTCACAGAAAATCAAATAGTAATTGTTCTAAAATTTGTTATTTCCAAAGACACCTTCGACCTCTTCCGCTTATCCATTGTACCTAACAAAACCACCAATCTATTATTCCACCCTATCCTTTAATAGCAACTAATAGAGAAAAATTCGTGCATGGAGACAGAATGTCCGAAATTGAGTAATCGGTACCTATGCGAAAAGGAAACGAACACCCAAATTCGAACACAATCCGACTGTATCCAGAACCTCATTATCAATCAGTCTATAGCGAAATCCTGTAAGATAACCGACATTGCACTATCAAAAGAAGCCATGGAGCGTCTTGACGACAATCACTACACCATCTCCTTCCCTCAACCAACTAAGGTCCATACAGTATGCGGGCGTGAAGACATTACTACATTACAGGGTAGTTACTTAGCCACAATACCAATTAATTGCTTCCTGCGAACACAAGAATTTACCATCACCAATATTAACGATCAAGTAGAAGGCCATACCTTGAAACTAATGAAAATACCAATGGATGTAAACGGAAAAGGCACCCCAGCAGTACCACGAATCAGCCTTAATACAATCAACCTGAAAGGACTCCACGCAACCCAGGACCAACTCATGATGCAACCACCACTTCATCTGAGAGAGATGGATCTCCTAACTTTATATCACACTACTATTCCCTTTTACGCCGTGTATCAAGCAGTAGTATTCTATCATAATCTCAGTTCGTTACTACTACAAGACTAAGAAGCAAGAACAGATCCAGAATAACACCCAACATAGCTACGAAAAGCCCGAAGAATCTCCTAAGAATCATTATCCGAAGTCGAAAGGATTACCAGCAACTTTTCTCTCAAAGTTCTAAAATAGTTGCTGATCTGAGGGTGGAGGAGTTATAACATAGCCTCATAGGTAAAGAGCCCACAGCAGCGACCCTGATACATTGCAGCGGCACGAGGCGCAACTCAGCAGAACGTGAGCATTGACGTCAACGGATGCAATCGGAGCTCTGCAATATACCTTTACTTTATTTTTAATGTAATAATTAAAATTCATTCTAGATCTAGCATCGATCTGATTCACTTTTATTTTAGTTGTAGTAATTATATTGTAATTTTTATATTATAATAAAGTATTTTAAATTAGTTTCGGTTTTTTTTGGGTCCTTCGGCTGCAGTTAACGTAATTCATGGGTAAGTAAAAAAATATACTTTTGGCTTGAAGTAGATTTTTTACACAAGTTTTATGTGCGCCAGGATGGCGGGAGCACCATATTTTACTGCAAATTAATAAATATATTGGAATAAATCCTTCTTGATCATTTAGTACCTATACGTCATTGCGTACTTGTAGAAACAAGTCTGTTCTTGTTTTTCTTTTTTTTTTCTTGAGTTTTTATTTTTAATGAATTATTTTTATATATGATACTTGTTTTTACAGGTACACTAGAGGTACCAAATGATTACGAAGAATTTATTCCCATATTTTTATTATTTTGCGGTAACTTCAATTTCTTACGAATTCATTTTACAGTCAACACAAAAGGGCTGCACAAAGTCAACAATAATACCTTCATTATAGAAACTCGAAATGTTTATTCTGAATCGGAGAATATGTTTACGGAATATGAATCTTTGCCAAAGAAAACTAGAGTTTCAACTGATAGCCAGGAAATCTGTGATACGCAAGAGAATCTACCCGATTCTCAGCCTGTCGATGGATCATACTACTCCGAAGAAAAAACCAGGAGACCTTCTGTGTGTTACACCAGAGGATCTACCCGATTCTCAGCCTATCGATGATTCATACTACTCCGAAGAAATTAAAAAATATGTGCATAAAGCTGTCACAAAAGAAATGGGTACTATGACGGAATTCCAGCATTGCAGCATGAATCCAGAAAAGGAAACACAATGCAACGAATATTTTGGGAAAATAGTGGCATTAGAGATGTCAAAGTTTCACGGAAACACAGGTTATAACAAGATGAAAGAAATATTTGAAATTTTGAAAGAAAAAACTATCTAATTGATATAATTTTTTGGTAAACGAAATGTTTAACTTAATAGTGATTGTTTAAAAAAGTACATAAATGATCGTCTCGTAGGTATACTATGCGTCACGTAAAAAGACCGCTGGCGACGCACCTGCGCAGAGTGCGATTTGTATCCGCAGACTGCGCAGATACGTCGCACAGCGTTTTTTTAGGTGACGGCATCTGTACCTGTAATTGGGTTTCAAATTAATAAATGATACATGAGTCTAGACTTTATATTTTTATTTATTAAAATCAAAATGAACGTAAGTCAATTTTTCCTGATTAGTAGGTGTCACCGCCTTAAAAATCACTAAAAAAAAACAAATAAATAATTCTAATATCTATGGTATTCTCTGAAACAACCTATGCAAAGTCCAGGCTTCTCGAGGCAGTCGTTACAAAAAAATATACTCTGTACTTTCTTTTTTGCTACCTTCCAGCACTGGGCACATCTTCGTCTTTTAGTGTGGCTTCTGTCATCTTTTGGCGGTATTTGAATTTGAAGGTATTTGTTGACATCAATATATAAGCTGCATCTTAGACACGACGCAAATACTTTGTATCGTGTCTAAGATGTTATTATCTCAAGACTTTAAGGAAAGTTATACTTTTAAATAAAAGTGGGAATAAATGCTTAATACTGAGAATGCTTTTAAGAAAACTTTTACTGTTGAAGCAGACATTTATGCCGACGCTGAGAGTAGTTAGTTTGTACCAGTTCTGGCTCACGGAGCTAGAACTGGTACAACTCACCATCCTCAGCCTATCGATCATATCGGAGAGAACTTGTAATTTTGCTATGATGAAATAACAAAATTTGTGTCTGTTTATGTTTTGGATAAAAATATAACATCCGTAACATTATCACCCAAATTAAGTTTACAACTAGGTTATGAACCAAATAAAAATCTCCTAGAGAGAAATTTTGGAAAGTGTCCTGCTAATTTACACGTAGGGTTACCATCTCAACTATTTCTATATTGCGACATTATCGATCTTCAGATTGTGGGTGATGTTATGACTTCTTTACTAAGAGTCATTTGCAAATAAAATGCACGTTTTCTCTCCACCTCACTACTTACCTGTTATGCGAAGAGAGTTCGATACGCTGGAAATATTTATAAGATCGAGCACAGGACAAAAAATACCATTCCAGTTTGCAACCGTGTGCATTAAACTACATTTTCGAAAATTATAATAATGAATTATCTTCGTGATAATCATAAATGTCCATATGAAAATTATTATACACAGCTGGGTCAGGAGTTGGAGTAATTTATAAGGGTTCACCATACCAACGTGGTGATGGTATTGGGAGCTTTTAGGGGTTATTTAGATCACTTTACCTTTACTTTCAAGTGGTGCTCGAGTGATTGGTAAGGAGGCATTAAGCGCTGGAGTAGGACTTTTATCGGATATGGTTCAAGCGCGTCCTATGGAAGCCTCAATAACAGATCGTCCAAAGCAAGTTAGTATGAATTTAAAACGAAAGGCTGATGACAAAATTGATCAATTTAACATGACAGGATCTGGGTATATAACTAAAAGAAAACGATTGGCCTCGTTCATTCCACCATTAACTGCTAAAGTGAAAGCTGCGAAAAAATTTGGTCTAAAACCTTGCTGATGATGGACCTATCGAGTTTCAAGTTCCTGGGACAGGCGATGACTACATAGATTTGTCTCATACATTACTCCACATAAACGCAAAAGTATTAAATCAAGATTCAATTAACTTGGTATCGGCTACAGTAGTAGCACTTGTAAATAATTGGCTGCATTCACTTTTTAGTCAACTTGATGTTTATTTAAACCAAAAACTTGTATCACCACCTAATAATACCTATGCATATCGAGCATACATGGAAACCCTTTAAACTATGCTCTTTCTAAACAATCTCATCTTACTTGTAGTCTTTGGTATGAGGATACAGCAGCAGGAAAATGGATTCTACAGATGGTAAAACATAGGATTTATTAAAAGACAGATTGGTTAGTGAAAGTAAGGAAATAGAAATGATTGGACATCTTCACGCTGACATTTTCAACCAAGATAAATTTTTAACTAATGGTGTTGAAATGAGTGTGTTAGTTCGATCAAGAGAGAGTTTTAATTTAATTGCTGGGTCAAACGATAGAGTTTAAAGTTTGCATTACCGACGCAACTCTTATTGCCCGACGAGCACGAATTAATCCAAGTGTATTACTCGCACATCAAAAAGTTTTAGCTTCTACCACTGCTAAATATTCTATTACTCGAGATGAAGTAAAAGTTTTAACAATCCCATCGGCTGTTCAAGGAAAAACTCTTGATAATAAATTCTTAGGACAGTTACCCAAAGATGTATAATTGGATTTGTGAACAATTGTATTTAATGGTTCCCTTACTAAAAATCCATTTAACTTTGAAAACTATGGTATTAATTCTTTCAGCTTATATATTGATGGTCAACAAATACCTTCAAAAGCTTTGCAACCATCTTTTAATAATAGTATCATCAGCATATCATACTCTATTCTCGGGAACTGGTATTCACTTTCTTAATGAAGGAAATGGACTCTCTTATGAACAGTATGCCAAAGGTTACTGCCTATTAGCATTTGACTTAACTCCTGATTTATCAGCTAACTCATCAGCTCAGGAATCTCATAAAACATGGTAGTGTAAGATTAGAAGTACGATTTGAATCCTCACTAATACAAATAATTAACTGTATAGTTTATGCTGAGTTTGATAATATTATTGAAATAGATTAAAACAGAAATGTTACTGTAGACTATAGTAGTTAAGATTATAATATGTGTTGTGTGTTAGATTTATATGTTATTCGTAATGCATTTTGTTTGTATGTAACTATGTGAAACATTATAAAATTAAATAAAACAAATTGTATGCAATATATTATTTTTTATTTATTTATAAGCCCCCTATTTAATCTTATACAAAACACTGTTCGAGTTTAAACTTTACATAAGCACACTAACTAAACCACTGAACATGCTGCTGCCAAGGATCATCATCTTCCCAATCTTTAAACCACCACCACAATGGAAACACTCGGTCCTGTCTGCATGGCCAGTATAAAAGAAACCGGCTTCTGCAAGATCTTTAGGCTTTTGTCGCATAACGAGAGACCAGTCTTCGAAACTGAGCAACCGGCTAGATTTTGAACTGAAGAATGGATATTCAGCTCTTGAGTACTGCATATTCTTCTTTTCTTTCTCCACTCAGTGTTGTAGTTTTGCTATTCAATGACGTGTTCTGTACACGTATGCCACACTCATCTCTTCCTTCTGCTCTTGTCTTCCTCTCAGCAGCACAAGACGACAACTCGTTGAATCTAATGAGTACACAGAAGTAATTTAAGTAAATAGAATCACATTCACTAATGATCAGCTAATGACTGTCATTGCTTAAAAAAGTATTATTTAACTTTTTCACTTTCTGCTATTGTCTTTGTAATATTGTATACGAGGGCGTTTGTGTTGTCGTAGATGCTATCCTTATTAGTCTTTACATAATATTTAATCCTCGTGGAAGCATGTTTCCAATGATCAGTAGTTGGAGTCTTGGCTAGCTTCTTCATATCGTACATTTCAATTTTTATGAGATGCGTCGCTTGGTCTCCGTCGTCAGAATTAGTAGAAATGTATGATACACCATCTCTAGCGGCTCGTTCTACGGTTGAAGATAACAGCTTCCTTTTTTTTATTCAGCTTAAAAAAAATGATCAATCGATTGCGATTTTCTTTTTCCACCATCGCATGTGTTATTATTAATGACGATGTCATCACTCTCTTCTTGAGGGGAGAGTGGCGAGTAGTAATACTGTTTATAGGTATTTTCATCGAAGCTGAATGATTTCTGCAACAACACAGTTATCATGTTAATGTCAATTTGTTTTATTAATCACACACACACACACGTAAGAAAACAACAGAAAGAAAAGTAAGTTTGCCAATAGAATAAACACTTACATCCATGAGCATTGATGCGTTGAAGTAACACAAACGTAGTATTGGTAGATGCACTGCGGTCAAACGACCATACACTGACCCATGACTGCAGCTGCTCGGTCTTTTACAGCACCAATTAGTTATATCTAACCTAAGGCATTTCCGCAGTGAAACTGATTGTAACTTTTGAGTCAACAAGTTTATCTCGCATTCTTTCAAAAAAAATCAAAAATCAAAAATGCTTTATTTCTGTAACATACCAGGTTTACTAACACATTTTGATAACATTCCTTTTAAGTATATAAATACCTGTATTAGGAAGTTATCGCTCTTCTATATTTTATGACTACAAGGTAATTAGTTAAAAATAAAAGTGTAGCATTTGTGATTACTATAGAATCAGTTCATAAGATTACTAATATTATTTTATTTTATTAGGTTAATGTGTGTGTGTGTGTGTGTGTGTGTGTGTGTGTGTGTGTGTGTGTGTGTGTGTGTGTGTGTGTGTGTGTGTGTGTGTGTGTGTGCATGTGTGTGTGTGTGTGTGCGTGTGTGTGTGTGTGAATGTGTATTATGTGTCGTCATCGCTGCGTAATATGTGTGTGTAAATGAAATATTGTGTCTGTTAAATCAGAAATTATTTGGCCAATTTAAGTTATTTGAATTTAAATAGGTATTTACAATTTGAGTGTCCAATGTCAAGTAATATTTTCTAGTAACTTCGTGTTGTGACTTGCGCCAACCGATGACTCCTACAAATCATCACAAAAGAATGCGATTTAATATTTACAAATCACTATAATTGATCATCCCCGTGTAGTGGCGGGTAAGAATATCACTACCCCATATCTTCCCGTGGGTGTCGTAAGAGGCGACAGGAAACTGAGGCAGAGGATGGGCAGCAGCATCTTTCTGATAACAAAACAACAATAAAACTGCGGTTACAACCCGCTGCCAAGCGTGGCAACTGCGGCAATATACCCCCATGATAGTAACGAGACGGCCCCAGTCCCGGCGGCCCCGCTATTCCTGGCTACGGTGGCGACCATGGTACGGCGGGCAGGGGTGCTAGAATCTCCGGTGGTTCATGCCACCCACGACGACTCGACCTGGCAACTTATAACGCACGCACCCTGAGGACTGACGAGAAGATCCTGGAGTTGAAGAAGAGATGAAGTTGCGCTGAATATTATAGGATTATCCGAGGTCCGAAGAGAGGGGAGGACACGGTAATCCTCGAATCCGGCAACTTGTTCTATCACCGAGGGGCGACCATCTGTCCCAAGGAGGTGTTGATTTATCGTCCACAAGTCTCTCGTTAACAACGTTGTAAAGATTGGGAGGTGTCGACGAGGGTTGCGTACCTAATTTCAGAATCACCAAACGGTATCTGCTGAAGGTCATACAGGTTTACGCACCAACTGGCACACCCTGATGAGGAGGTGGAGGAAATGTATGAGGATATCTCTAGAGCCATGCATTCCTCCAAAACCCACTACACGGTGTTAATGGGAGACTTCAACGCAAAACTAGGCACAAGAGAGAGCGGTGATTGAAAGTAGGGAAATTCGGAATAGGGCAACGGAACCTAAGGTTAGCAGCTGGCTGACTTCATGGAGAAAGAGGGACTTTATGATGAACTTTTCTTCCAGCGGCCCCACAGAAGTGGACCTGGTCGAGCCCCGACGGTTCGACAAAATGAGATTGACTTTATGACAACTAAGCGACAACTGTTCAGTGATGTCTCAGTGATCGCGAGGGTGAAACTGGCAGCGATCACCGAATGGTGAGAGGCACACTGAACCTGTAAGTTGGAGAGGTCACGTCTAATGAAGTCAACGCTCCGTCCTCGTGTTTCTAATCCAAAGTCCCGAAACCTTTCAGCTCGAGCTACGAAACCGTTTTCAGTGCCTAGAAGATTGCAATGCAGGACGATATGAATGACAAGCTCGTGGAAACTGTCCATGCGGTCGGAGCTAAGTTGCAAGACCCGCCGCAGAAGAACACAAACTCTCCGATCACACCTTAATCTCATGGCTGTTAGACGGATATGGCCGCAGTCTTCAGTAGATTTGACAGAATACAGGCAAATGAACAGACAGATTCCAAATGCCTGCGGCGGACTTACGCAACTTTAATACTGCTCGTATTGAAGAAGCGATCGAGCGGAACCAGGGCTCCAAAGTCTTTGCTAGAGATCTGTCTGCCAGAAAGAGCCAACTGTCGAAGCTGAAGACCGAGTGGCAGCGTCGTCGGACACAGAGATTTTGAGGAGATTGAGAGGTTCTATGGGCAGCTGTACACATCATCGTTGGAGCCACACGCAAGTGTGAGTAACGATCCAAGAGCGAGTCTTATCCGACACTATTCCGATGATATCCCGGAAGTCAGTCTGAGAGATTAGAATATTCCAGCACCTTAAAAACGGCAAGGCCCCAGGCGAGGATGGAATTACAGCGGAGCTTCTGAAAGGAAAACCGGTACTTGAAGTCCTTCGAAGCTGTTTAATTCGTCCCATATGGCATTACACCGGAGGCGTGGAGCAGAAGTGGTGGTCTTGTTCTTCAAGAAAGGCGACAACGTTTCTTGAAGAACTACAGACCGATTTCTTCTGAACCGCGTCTACGTGCTGTTTTCGAGAGTCATTACGAATCGTCTCGCACGCAGACTCGACGACTTCCAGCCTCCCGAACAAGCCGGTTTCCTAGTGTTTTAGACCATAGACCACATACATATTCTTCGGCAAATTGTACAGAAGTCCGAGCTAATTTGCCACTATGTCTGGCGTATGTGACTAAGAAAGCCTTGATTCCGTCGAAATTTGGGTGCTGCAGTCCTTCAACGGTGCCAGTTGACTGGCGGTATATCGAAGTGCTGAAGTGCTTGTACAGTAGGGCTACGATGGCTATCCGAGTACAGAACAGGAGTACGAACCCATCCAACTGCAGAGAGGTGAGACAGGGTGACGTTATATCCCGAAACTCTTCACCGCTGCATTGGAAGACGTCAAGCTTCTGGACTGAAAGGATAATACCAATGGCGAGTACATCACCACCTTCGATTTGCCGACGATATAGTCCTTATGGCAGAATCGCTGGAGGACCCAAGCACTATGCTCAATGACCTCAATAGTGCCTCCCAACGGATAGGTCTTAAGATGAACATGGACAAAACAAAGATCATGTTTAATGTCCATGTCACACCCATGCCGGTAGTTGTTGGGACACCGCTCGAAGTTGTTGACGAGTATGTTTACCTGGGACAAATAGTCCGACTAGGTTCCAACTGACCGAGAGGTCAATCGACGGATTCAACTTCGCGGCAGCGTTCGGGAAATTACGGCACATCTTCTCGTCAGGTATACCTCAAAACTTGAAAACGAGGCTGTACAACCAGTGCGTGTTGCCAGTGATGACCTACGGAACTGAGACGTGGTCCTTCACTGCTGCCGGATGAGGAAGCTCAAGGTCGCTCAGCGAGCTATGGAGAGGCTATGTTTTGAGTCTCACTGCGTGATAAAATTAGAAATGAGGATATCCGCAGTAGAACCAGAGTGACCGACATAGCCCAACGGATTAGTAAGCTGAAGTGGCATGGGCCAATATATAGCTCGAAGAACTGACAACCGATGGGGAAAAAGGTTCTCGAGTGGCGGCCTCGTACCGGCGGGCGAAGTGAGGCGTCCCCCACTAGATGGAGTGACGACCTGGTAAGACATGCAGGAAGTCGATGGATGCAGGTGGCTCAGACCGTGCTTTGTGGCATTCCTTGGGGAGGCCTATGTTCAGCAGTGGACTTGAAGGCTGTAATGATGATGATGATGATGATGATAATTGATCATATATATAACCATTGAATAGATTGGTACAATGATCCAATAGCAGTAATAATAAATCATGGATACATTAGATGTACATCAACATATGAAAAAGATTCATCCCAGTCTAGAAAGTAATGTTTGTGCTGCTAATAGACTGCCCATGTATACCCACGTATCAACGTATATAATATGCAATTTGGATACAGATGATAAACCAGGCTCACATTGAATAGCTTTATATATCGATACGAATGGCATCGGTCAATATTTTGATTCATATGGACGATCACCTGCACGATATCATCTAGTTTTTAAAAGGAATTGTAAAAGATGAGACTGGAATGTTGATAGGATTCAGAATGAGTGGACTTCAGTTTGTGGTGAATATTGCTTAATGTATTTGCATATAAGTTTCAGGATGTTCAATGCAAAGTTTTACGAGTATATTAGTTAATTGATCTGCACATCTCCGGAACCGCGCATCCTACGCAAAAACGGACCGCAGATTCGTGATCAGAGCATGCCAAAAAATTTTTTTTAGGATCCGTCGACCCACCGTCAGCCAGCTCAGTGAGCTCAGTGAGCCAGAACTGGTACAAACTAACTACTGTAGTAAACAAACTGTTTGCGTTTTTTTTTGTTACTATTTTTTTTTATTATATTCATTTTAATATTATATTTATTGTTATTGAAAATATAATTGAATGATCTTTAAGTCGATGCTTATAATATTCTTAGAGCCTGCATGTGGTCTTCTAATCCGCCTACCAAGCATGGCAATTATGGAAAATATTACCCACTAGCTGATACCCGCGAATTCGTCCGCGTTGCTTGATATATTAACAAAGTTTTCGATCTTCTCCGCGGCAAGAAAACACACATTACTGAATACGTAGTGCTTAGAAAAATCGTTGTTTTTAAAACTTTAATAACTTTATAAAGATACCGCAATTTTTTTTATATAAGGGCCAAGTGTCTAAGAAATAAAACTTAAAAAACTTAATTGAAATCTATCTAGTAGTTTTTCCGTGATGCGCGCACAACTGCAAACCTCTATCATTATATTTATATAGATAAGAGGCAATCTATAAGGGAAGAACTATTTTCAGAAGTAGACTCTTAATAGGCTGTAATGTAATATTGTTATTTAACACCTGTTTTAAATCTCTTTTACAAACTTTTATTTATTTATAAAATATAAATAACTTTAGGTACTAAAATGAATCCATTAACCGAATGGTTTAATTATTTATTGTAAAATCCAAACAAAACCTATTTTACTTGGATAAGAATGACGTCACTGCATGCCTAGAACTGGGTTATTCTATCCAAGTTTCTAGGTCGCGGCGATACTTATGAATGATATTTAAACTACGGAAATATACGGTATTTTGATAACAGGTGCGAATTTTATAAACAGAGGAGTAAAACTAATGTTTTAAAAAAAATATTAGTTATAAAGTATCACTCAATTTTTTTTACCTTGTTATTATAGTAGCTTTACTTTACTTATAATACTGCTTCGTCGCAAAACTTAAAGAAATAAATGAAATTCTGTAATAATTTTGTTTAATTTTTTAGCTTTAAATGTAACATGCAAATAATCTCCTGAGAATAGTTTACTAGACAGACAGACACTTCAATTTTTGTATGTATAGAGGTATAGACATAGATATACCTAACGTAAGTATACACTAAATCTATGGGTATAGAAGATTGTTATTGCTATATATTGCTATTGCTAAATATAGGAATATTACCAATTATACACAAGTAATTTTTCAAGATTTGAATTATTACCACTGTGAAATAGAATATCAATTTTCGGTATACTGTCGGTACTTTTAATTCTATAGAAATCTTTATCATGAAATGATCAACCGCGTGACGAAATGGTTAGTACATCTGTCCATCCGTCTACTGAGCCGCGGTTCGAATGCTACTAACTACCCGAGTTATTTTTAACGTAATTTGATTTCTTGACTATTTCTTTTTTACATATTTTGACTATTTGAGACTATCTCAAAATATAAGATATAAGTTTTATTGTTTAGCGTCAAGGGCAATGTTATGATTTGAATCGTATTTAATAAGTAGATTTTTATCAATTCACGCTATTACTGTTGGTTAAAATATTTTTTTAAATGAAAATTAAATACTTAATTCTTGTAAACAATTTCATAATTTTTGAATTTTCCCATTGGACTATTTAAATTAAATTTTATAAATTGATTCAAGGAAACATTAATTTAAGATGTAGTTTTTAGTTTTATAATGAAATGTATGTAATTAATAAAATTTTAAACATAATTTATATATGACTGCTTGTTTTATTTTCCTTGATGTGATAATATTTGATTATCCAAATGAAGTTCTGTTTGATATCGATCATTATAACGACTTTCGAATACATTCTTGCCTTCTACCCGACTGCCTTAGATGGAAAGTAATGTTTTTCAAGTGGTATGTACTTATGTCTATTTGTTTAGCCGGCTTGGCCTAAAGGGTTTCATGGAATTTAACATAATATGGATTATCGTTATTTTCGTCTTCTTAGTTGTGGAAGTGACATCGTTCATTTCAACCTTGTTTAATTTGTAGTATGCCGTCCACTGGTAAGAACATCAGACTTATTAGTAATTCCTATTATAAAACGTTAATACTAGGATTTTTCGTGAGGTGTTTTACATACATAAATTGCACATGAACAAACATCCGGAACAATTAAATCCAGACCATAGAAACACTTCTTCGGTGCAGGATTTGAACCCGCGGTATCGCAGTTTCGCAGCCAAAGGTATGTGGGTCCATATTTGTGTCATTTTAATGCACCGTAGCCGTGACAGTAAGTGCAATACGGCTTCCATTTCCGACCTCACCTAATCCGTTACGCGGAAGTCATAGCCAGGAAAGACGTGCGCCTGTAAGCAACAACTTTCTCAGATTCCTAGCGGCGTAGCTGGTCTGTTGCTTCGCCGCAGACCACGTTTCGACCGCGGAAGTTAGGGAGAGCGACGCATCGTAATACCGACACCCTCTGAATCTGACCTGCATCGCCATACTAGCATTCCTCTTCCTACGCGACTCCACCTCGGCTACCACGGTAGGGTGAGAGGATCAGCCTCCCGCCGCAATCCACTAACGTACAAATGGAATGGGCTAACCTACTCTGTGGAGCCTCCTCAATTACCTCTGGCCAGCCATGCCATATCGGTTCCTCTTAGTTCACGTGTGGGCAAGCAACTACTGCTAACAAGCACGCTGAGATCCATGCTTGTTGTGGTTACATAGATAATACCTATACAAAATGAATATATATGAAGAATAGATATAAAAATATTTTTCTGAAATATTAGTTATATTAATTAGATTAGAAATGGATAAACCAAACTGTGAATATTCTCAAAGTAAAAGAATTTAAAAAAGTTAAAAAGGTAAAAAATTAAAGAACACAGCACTGACGCATTGTTCTATGTTTGTACATAGGTACACTAGAAACAAAAAAAACTCTTATTTAAAACGCAACTTTTCAAAGATTATGACACTGTGTTACCATCTGCGTTTCACACACATTCACATTAGTCCCAACTAGCGAAATCTGGTGATTGTAAGATTATTATTAGCCCTAATTTCTGCATAAAACGTTTTTAAGGCACAACTATTTACGTTTCTGTAACCAGTTGTTCCCGTGGATGTCGTAAGAGGCGACAGAGGGAAATAAAACAAGAGATCCTAATAACTCGATGAACTACTTCTTCACTCAATACTTTTTTTGTAGAAGTACCACGTAAACTGTCAATGCTAAGTTTTTGGTTTTTATAGTCTAGTCTTGGCGCCACCTTTACCGATTCAAAAGATGTGTTCCATGGAACGTTCACTCACACTCTCACGCAGGCACATGTAGAGAAACCTCTTCTTAGAAACAGTCTCTTAGATTGCCCTGTGACAGTCGGATCTTCTTACGGGTAGGATCGCGATTCACATGCAATTGCGACCTGATGTCATGGGTTCGCCTGTCCCGGTTTCAGAGTTAGGGGAATAATAACGATTTGTTTTCTATATGATGATCAAGGAAGAGATTTAGAGCGCTCCATCACTGTCCTGATATTGTCAGCGATTGCATTGTAGTAAATTTACTTCTGCTTGCCTTACTTTTGAAATGGTTTCAATAGAATACAAAAATATGAATAAAGCAGCAAGCCACTATTTAAAATTATTTATATATTATTATGATACATGTCAAATGTCGTCTTTAATCATTAATTTAGTTACCTACATATACAAATTATACATTTTTATTAAATTGTGTATATTATAGTAATTAAACATCAAATAAAGAATGCTGGAATTTATTAACTAGTTTATCGTGAAATAGGTTTTCTGAATGGCAGCTGATGGTACGTGTTATTAAATTAAGCTTAGTTTTATGTACCGCGACCTAGATCATAACAATTATAATATATAAATAGCTATATGGAGTGACCTAGGTGTAGCTAGCAGGGACAGTCGATGCCCCAGTGGCCTAGTTCATTGAAGAGTTTACTGCGCATGTACTTGTCGGGAACTGAATGGTTCCTTTGAATTTACTGACTGAATGTTCACCTGGGCAACTGGCGGTTTTAGCAGGGACAAAAGTTTAAGATGTTTTTGAGGTGCTAAATCATAGATTTAATGAGTTCTTTCGAAGTAAGTATAGGTATTGATTTTAACAAATAGTTGGGGACATAAATAAAAATTATGTAAGCCATTCTAACGGGAACATTTAATAATATAAAAATATATTATGATTTTGCCAGTATTTTAAATATAAAAAGAAACAATGCACGCAATTTGGAAAATATTTTTCTATAATATATTTAAATGTTGTCAGTAAAATAAGTAATAATAGTTACGTATTTTTTTTTTAGGAATAAAAATGACTAATTTAATTGAAAACAGGGAGTGTATACTAGCAACACAATATTGGTGTCTTGAAGAAAAATGGCCGATTCACGTAATGTCAAAACCTTCGCAGCTTTTATAGCCAAAAAACGAGTAATTTATCTTTAAAACGACACGAGAAACCATATTTAAGTGGCAGACAGTGAAGTGTTGAAGTTATTGTGTTTATATAGATATTATTATTATTTCCAATAATTCGTATAAAGTGGTGTATTGTTGGACTGTATTGAACTGTTGATTTCCATGCACGGTACGTATTTTTTTACTATTTCCTGCTTAAATATGCTTAAATTTTGTATTTATGTAGTAAATAGTTAATCATATACAATTTCTTATACTGATTTGAGTTAATATTTTCAATTATTATTTAAAGCACAATATGTTTTTTAAATATTTATTTTAATTTAAAGGTCTATGTTCATCAGTTTCTGGTTAAGTACCTGTAAAGACGAAATTACATACAAAAAGGAACTGTTTGTGAAATCAGGCTTCCTTTAACATTTGATATAATATGATCGTCTTAAACTCATATTATGTTTCTTTTGATGCAATTTAATATCTCCTTACACATTGTTAGATTTGACCTTACCTTGTAGTATTTTTAAGGTACGTTTCTTTGATAATGGTTTATAGTTTAAAGTTTATGATAATTTACTAATAAACAACTTAGTGTGTTGGTTAAATATTAGGATATTTTATATTTATTGGTAAAGATTTATAAATATAATATCATGGGGTTGTTGTAAGTTTATCATAGCCTAATTCTTTAGCATTCTAAGTTCTAAGTAAGAAAATGTAGATTATTTTGATGCAGCTGTGCATAAAGCCCTGGTATTTTTGCATGTGAAAATATATTTAATAATGGGACATTTTAAATTGTCAGATAATTTAAGTTTAACAAAGCAAATTTCCTAAACACCAGTAGTTGAATAATTGAATAATGTGCTTAATATCTAAGAAGAATTACAGGAAGGCTGACTATATTTAAACATGTGCTCGGTGTGTTTAGGCAGCAAATATAGCCTGCACTTTCAGCTAATGTCAGTTTAAATAATAAACTTAAGATTAGCTAGCTCAACTTCGTTTAGTTTTAGTTTTAATCTTATGCTTAAATTATACTTAGGCCCATAGTATCAACCTTTGCTTATTCGACTGTTTAACTAAACGGTGTCTGAATTTTATCTACTGATTAAACTTATGTTGATAATAATCAACGACAAAACTTGGCCCAATTACAGTCCCTGGCACAAATAAAACATCATAGTTATAAAAAAAATATGTATTTATAAACTCTTGAAAAAAATTGAAATTAATGCAATAAAATGTTAATATTTTGTTGAGCCACCAGCCGCTAAGAGCTTCAATTCTGCAAGAGCATGCTATCAATGCAAGACTGTACTGTCTCCTGCATTTGAGGATGATGATTCCACACATGAATGATCTGTTCTAAGAGTTGGGTTTTGTTTGTTATCACATCATTAACCATTTCTCGTGATTCATATTGGGGCTATTACCTGGCCAATCCAACAGAGGATATTTTGCTCTTCCAAAAAGCTTTAACTGTGTGGCAGGGAGCTCCATCTGATAAAATTAATGGTTCCCATTTGGAAACCATTCTCTGAGCTGCAGGTTCAACCAATTTTGTAAGACTTTGTATTGATCTTGCCTCATTATACTTTTACCACATACAGATGTCCAGTACGCTTGCCCTGATGACTGACCAGATCACTTTTGTAGGGTGCTTAACAGAACAACACAGGTAGGATAAAACTTTTCTCCATGACGACGCACATACAGAGCTTTATTCTACATAAGTTCAAATGTGCTCGTTGCTGAATCAGACCTGTCAAAAATACAAAAACTTAATAAACATCCTTAACATTTGTCTTTCATTATTTCATAGAAAATGATATTAAATGTATCATTTGGGTTGAAATTATACCAACTTACCAATCTCCAGAAGTCCACATCTTTACCACGCCACTGTTTGGCCCACTTCAGACGCATTGCTTTCATTGCAGCTGTTAACTTGGGCTTCCTGGTGGGGCGGCAGGTCTTAAAATCTAAATCTTTTAATTTTTTTCGAACAGTGTGCTCAAAAGCATTTACATTAGCATCTTAGAGTTGCGATTTTATCAGTTTTGTGGTTGCAAATCTGTTTTCCAGGCAAATTTTCTTTAAACATCTTTCTGTAAAAATAGCCTTTCTGATGCATCTTTTCTTTCGTTTCGGTCTCAATTCGTCCCCTGACTTAATTTTCTTCTTTCTGCGTCTTATGTTAGCTTCAGCGTCTTATGTTACCTTCAATCTTCGTGATATTTCGTGGTTTGAAAATATTTTAGCATTCACAAGAGCCTTTACTTCAGCTTTTTTATGTGGTGAAAGATCACCTTTTTTTCCCATGATTAAAATGTGCCAATTGATTATTTAAACACTGCACACAAAATAAACAAATAACGAATGAAAGAAACACAGAAACACGTACGCACTGACACATGCATATACGCGACTGAAACCGATTTGTACTTGTTTACGTTCATATGTTAGTTGGTTAACATTGTAATGCAATATGTTAAAAATAAGTACAAATAGGAAGTATATATTAAATAAAAAAATATAAAATCTCTTGAATAAAAACCCATTACATGTATGTTTGAATATAAAAGTAGTGCATATAAACTCGTGCAAAACATGTAATTATTAAAAAAATAATCAGTAAGCTGAAGTGGAAATGGGCCAAATGGCGGCATATAGCTTGAAGAACCAATAGTTCACACATGCTGACATTTAATACACAAAATCCAACCTCATTTACATATAAAAATTTTCAAACTTCGTGATTGTAAAGTTATATAATATGCAAGAAAATTAATAAAAAAATACACTTCACAAATAAAATCACTTAAGAATTGTAAATGTCATTTACCATATATATCTAAAGATTATTTTGTGACACCAAGTTTGGTTCACTATTATAGAAAATTTAGTAGTTTTCAATCTTTGTATATCTTATTGTTTATACTAAAAAATGCATAAACATTGGAATACTTAAGAAGCTGATAATTGTGTCTGCAGAATTAGTTAAATGATGAGAAATCTTTAAAGTGGGCAAAATTTCATAAGTATTGATTACATTCATGAAGCCACCAAAATTGTGTTAAAATTCTCAGAAAAGACATAAATTGCAAGATGATATGTAATTATTTAAATTAATTCAATCTCTAAGAGCTGAAGTGCCGTTTAGTGCTGATGTAAGAATATCCACTACCCCATATCGTCCTGTGGGTGTCATAAGAGGCAACAGAGGAAATTGAACAGGGCAGCAACATCTTCCTGATAACAACTCATAATAATAAAACTGCAGTTGACACCCTGCTCGCTAGACATGTCAACTATGGCAAAATGCCCGGCAAAATATGAGACAATCTATGGGGGAGGCCTATGTTTAGTAGTGGACTGTTATAGACTGTAATGGATGGATAAAATTTCTAAGAAAATAATTTAATGTGGTAAAAATATCATTCTAGTTATCAAATATCAGTATAGTTGTCTTTCTGTTTCTATAATTAGTGCTCATGTTGATTATATAGGATAAATATAAACATCTATACTTAAGAATTTTGTAGAGAGCCTAATATTGTTTCCTTTAATTCAGGCTTAGTTAATTTGACTTCTTATATAAGGTCTTCCAAGATATTACTAGATCGAATAAGCATCACATTGGATAAAACCAACCAATGGATCAGGCTGGCTTTAGGAAAAACTTTGTTACGATAAACCATATACACACAGCCAAACATCATAGAAAAGCACAGTGAATATAACAAACTAGTGTACATGGCCTTCATTGATTATACCAAAGCTTTTGATAGCATTAAACATGAAGCGATATAGGAAAGCTTAGAAAAACGGAGTATCCAGGGCTTATATAAACATCATAAAAAAATATATGCTAACTGTAAAGCAAGAATACAAATGGAAACACTCAGAGAAGCATTAAAAATTGAAACAGGTGTCAGGCAGGGTGACCCACTGTCTCCAAAGCTATTCACAAATAAAACTTATCTCCGCCGCTTGAAAACATATTCCGAAAACTAGAATGGAACGAATGTGGACCAAATATAGATGGAAGAAGACTACATCATCTCTGATTTGTAGACGACATTGTCCTATTTGAAGAGAACCCTTCATAAACTTGAAGAAATGATACAAGACCTAAACAAAGAAAGTGACAAGGTCGTGCTGGCAATGAACAGCAAAACAAAGTTACTATCAAATTCAATCCCATATGAAATAAAATCAATAACCAACCTCTAGTATGTAGGGAGTATATCTGGGACAAATAATCTCACAAATGGATCTAACTACCAAAGAAATCAAAAGTAGAATAGCCAATGGATGGAAAAGATATTGGTCACTGAAGGAGATAATAAATCTGCCGATTTTAGTAAAAAAATTAAGAGCAAGGTCTTTAACACCTGTATTCTCCCATGCCTTACTTATGGCAGCGAAACTTGAGCACTTTAAGCAGCATTCTGAGAATCAGCAAAATAGATAAGCAAAGAAACACATATATAAGAGCAACAACAGGTGTCACAGATATTTTTATACGTGGTAGAGCCATGCTGTAGCTATATTAGTAGTAGTACGAATGGGTCGGCTCGACCGAAGGACCACGCCTCACAGAATACCAGCGTAAATAGCAGCTTAACACTGCTGTGTTTCAGATGGTGAGTGTAGAGAACCGAGACCCTTTTACTGGAAGAGGCATTCCATCTTAATCCTCACGGGTGACAACGCATCTGCATTTTGATTCTTTATTGAAGATAGATGTAGATGTCTATGGGTCACAGCAACCACTTACCATCAGGTGGACTGTGAGCTCGTTTGTCACCCTATCCTATAAAAAACAGATATTCTCACTAAGATAGACCAAATGAAGTGGAGATGGACGTGGATATGCTACGGAGCCCCAGGATAAATGGAGCTAAATATTGACAGAATGGTAAGAAACGGGAAACGAAATAGAGGTCGACAATGCAAAAGGTGAGGAGACGAATTAAAATTAACAGTGGGTTATAACTGGAGAAGAGTCGCAAAAGATAGAGAACAATTTATTGAGGAGGCTTTTGCCAAGAGCACACCGAACTCCGAGATATTATTATAAGTAAATAAGAGGAGTTCGGTATATAAAGGCTATATTATTATTATATTATAATTTGACTTAACATTTTAGATGACTATGGGCATCAAATGTAGCATCCACTTGCCATCAGGTGGACTGTGTGCTCGTTTATCACCCCATTCTATAAAAGAAGTAGCATGATGAGTTGATTTGAGGATAATGATATGTAGAGAAGGAAGAGGATGAAAAGAGGTGGGTGAGGAAGATAGAACCTCAAAAGAAGACTGATTCTAAGTTTAAGGTTCAAGTAAAAGAAAGATTGCTTGTAGGTTTTTAATTTTAAAAAAAAATTAATGGCCAAATTAACGGGAGGTAAAATTTATGAAAATTTACTTTCATCATTATAATCATCACTACAGCCCATTACAAGTCCACTATTTATACATAGGCCTCCCTAGAAATGCTACGAAGCACGTCCGAGTCATCTGCATACATCAACCTCCTGCACTTACTAGGTCTCTCCATCTTTTGCCTATCACATACTCTTCGCTTACTAGAATGAGGTTACTCATACCTTCCCCATTGACTTTTCTGCCCAATCAGTTGCTGGTTCTTTGAGCATTATGTTGCTACTTCAACATAAATAAAATTAACTTTACGGATTTCTTTATTAATTTTGAACTATGGACACTGGATAAAGGAGCTCAAAGATACTGTTGGACAGCTCCGAAATGTTCAAAATATTTGGGGTTCATTTTCTAAGACGAAAACTTCTTGAAGAAATGGCTTAATGTTTTGGCAACTTCAAGTTAACTACCGTCGATAGTTGCGTTGGAATTTCTTCACCGTTACTGTTAGGAACTGATGAAGCTAGTATCTCAAATAAGCTAATATCTCAATAATAATATACTTATTTATAAGATCGATTGTAAAATAAACAGTAGAGCCACGCGGCAGCTTTTGCTGTCGCATGGATGGGCCGGCTCAAACCGGGGTACCACGACCTCACAGAATGCCAGCGTGAAGTAGAGGTTTACTTCTGCATTTCGCCTGGTGAGTGTAGGTGCCGAGGCCCAATCCCCAATCAACATGGTAGTGGAATTAAACAGAAGACTACCCAGGAGGGTACCAGCATCCCTGAGAATCCTCGCTGAGCATCCACGCCCATGCTACCCTACTTTTTTGAGCAGGGTGCTCAGGGCCCCGCGTATTTGGGGGCGAAATTCCGCTCAAGACGAAACCTGCTCGGAGCAAGCGGAGCAAAAGACAAAGGCAACCTGCTACGCTTTCCGTGGATTTCTGCAATATCAGGGACTTCATTCAAACCTTAACGCCATCCACTACCATCTGGAGACGGCAAAGCCGGCTCTTCTAACCGACACACAGGTGTCCTCCGGCTGATACTTTATCTCCGCCCACAAATTGAACACCTTTGTGCCCCGGGCTGGAGTTTGCGTGTACGTCAGAGAGACATCTGTTATCGACGCTTCGGCAGTCTTGAAGGTACGGACCTGTCCATCCTATGGCTGCGCGTAGACAGCGACGACCATCCCCGCGTCTACGGGTGCCTCTATTGGTTCCATATTGGTAATGCCGACACAGACCGACTCATTGACCACGTCCAAATGGCTGCAGACTCCGTGCTACAACAGGTCCCATCCGCAGAGATCGTGATGCTCGGTGATTTTAACGCCCACCACGCTGAATGGATTGGTTCCCGTTTAACCGATCATGTGGGTAGATCTGTTTATGACTTTGTCTTGGCATGTGGTCTGACACAACTGGTTACTTCGTCTACGCGTATCCCAGATGTGGAGGATCATGTACCTTCCCTGTTGGACCTTCTGCTGACCTCTCATCCGGACGGATATCAGGTCTCCGTCGATGCCCTCTGGCTCTTCGGACCATTGTCTGATCCGGAGCAGGGTGCCACCACGCTCCCATCGCAGTTGCGATCTGCAGCTCGCCGCCGTGTTTGGCATTATAGGTCAGCCGATTGGGATGGGATGCGGTTTTTGCATCCTATCCTGGGGGCGGGTTTGCTTTCGCCGAATGATCCCAACGTTGTTGCTGATTCTGTCACTGATGTACTTCAGGAATGGAATTATTTATTCCATCATCTGTGGTGCCTATCGGAGGCAGAACTGCCTGGTCGCTCCTAAAGTTGCATCACGCTATAAGCAGGAGTGTTACCGCCTGGGCTGACGCATCAACGTCCCGGGATGTAAACACTAGCGCTCTTAAAAAGAAGTATTCCGCCTCCAGGTCCTTCAAAGTGTCATTGCCAAGGCAAAGTCAGAGCACATCGGCAGAATTGGCGAGAAACTAGTTCGCCTCCCTACGGGAACACGTGCATTCTGGTCTCGCCAAGGCTGTCCAAGGAACTTGTCAGCCATCTCGCCATCTCTGCACAGGGTGGACGACCACTGGCCCATGACGCAAAGGAGAAAGCCGATCTGCTAGGCTCTTTTGCTTCCAACTCGACTCTTGATGACGGGGAACATACCGCCTACCATCCCGCGGTGAGTGCTCCATGCGGGAAGTGCTGTTTACAGCGCTCGGTGCGTAAAGCACTTTCCTGGACGTCAACAAGTCGAGGGCCTGATGGAGTCCCACCTATTGTGCTGAAGATGTGCTCCGGAGTTGATTAATGCTCGATTAGTGACCGCCAGTACGGTTTGCCGAGGTCGCTCAGCTGGTGATCTTCTAGGTTACCTAACTCATAGATGGGCGGAGGCAGTGAGTCCGGAGAGGCGTTGGCTGTTAGTTTGACGTAGCGAAGGCCTTCGATCGGGTTTGGCACAGCGCTTCTCGAAGCCCTTCCTATGGGCTTCCTGAGAAATGTGCAATTGATCACTAGTTTTCTTGCAGATCGGAGCATCAAGGTCGTGGTAGACGGTGCATGCCCGATTACAAGCCCTTTAACGCTGGTGTTCCATAGGTTGCGTGCTATCACCAACGCTGTTTCTGCATATCAATGATATGTTGCAAACTGGTAACATTCATTGCTATGCAGACGACAGCACTGGTGATGCTTTATACACCGGTCAATATTTCTCGGGAAAACGTCACTGAGTACCGGAACAAACTTGTGTTCAGTCGAGACTTTGTTGAACAAAGTCTCAGAATGAAAGCGACTAAATCTAGTCCAGTTCAATCCCCAGAAGACACAAGTTTGCGCGTTTACCGCCAAAAGAACCCCTTTGTCGTATCTCCTCAGTTTCAGGCCCTCTGTTGCCTCAGCCAGTATCGGAATCCTCGGTGTCGACATATCGATGATGTGCAGTTCGTGGTCACTTGGAAGAGAAGGCCAAATTGGCC